>SDVV010041306.1:0-10451 GCA_016164225.1 Gammarus roeselii | reverse complement strand
GAGCAAAATTAGATGAAATTTATCATAAACGATAATTATTGTGGAAGTGTGGGATGAAATCTCAAAATGAATTTCAAATAAATAATTTCAAAATATTTTGATGCTAATCAAGTGAACTTTGTACAATAACAGCTGAATCTCTCCGCTCTATTTTATACGGATTGATTAAATACGTAATTGCCGGCCACCCTCGTGTGGAAGATATCCGGCTCGACGTCTGAATCTGTATTTACACACTTGTTTTGATGGAAATAATCTTGGAAGACATTCGTACAACTCTTCCATTTGCAGTCAGATTAGACATCTATAATAGTGTAGCTACATATAATAAAATATGAATGGGTTTGTTTGTGACCTGACATCGACTTGATACTATTGTATTGAACATCAGATGCTGAACTACAGGATGTACAACAGCAATCGCAATAATACTAGAAACTATGCGAAAAAAGTAGCCATGAAGAAATATATTTAATTGAACGAAATGGGCTTATTGAAATGCGATGTGTGGTGTAACTAACACAGAATATCTACAACAACGCTGCCGGTGTTATTACAAATACTTTTTTCCGTGTTTAGATTGCATCTAAAAAATACACTTGCACTGTAACGCCGGGTGCTCAAATACCTTATTTTCGCGTTTTGATTCCAGCAATTATGCAGTGAGATTGCATGTTATTATGGATATGCAAGTACGTGGTGGATGTTGGAAACAAAACGCGGAGAGAAGGTTTATGAACGTCCGGTGGTACTTTCATACTTCAACATTCAAACGGCAGAAACGATCCATCCAAATAATTCTCACAAACTAATTCAACACAGTCTACTATAGTGCAGTAACAACTCTGGAGAGGCGTCGAAGAGCTCAACTTTAGTTTGGCTTTGTGATTGTTTACGCGTATTTCGGTAATCATTTTTAACGCTCACACGAAACCTGTTTGAGTAACGAATACTCTGCTTGCTGACAGCATCAGTGAGTGGTGAAAGTCGGCGCTTGACATTCAATACAAATAGATATTGCGTAAAATTTTGTATAATATGATATTCATGTACAAAAAAAATTATTCAATTGTGAACATAACAATATACGATAAAAATTAAACGTGGCCAGAAACCAAGCAGCAAACAGCAACATACTAATTTATGTATTATCCAAAAATACTATTAGATGCATTGGAATATGTTATTTTTAATTAAAAGAATAAATCAAAATACACTTCCATTGGTCAACTCATCTATTTTTCCTGATCCGCTAAACGTTGTAAATATGCATAGAATGAAATGACCACCTTCATACATCTTTAAATCAAACTCAATTATTCGCTCCGCCGCCCAAGCCGACGATCGATGGCACTGCAGCTCTTCAGCTGAACTTATTGCCCCTTGGCCGCCATCCTTCCCGCTTAAGGTGGTTGAGGTTCTGATTGCAGCCCGCGGCCGTCCTTCTTCGTGCTGGGTACAAGGCGAATGTCTGATGCGGGCAAGGAGAATGAGTGAAGAAGGCAAGGGGAACGAGTGATGCGGGCAAGGAGAATGAGTTATGAAGGCAAGAAGAATGAGTGATACAGACGAGGAGAAGAATGAGTGATGTTGACAAGGAAAATGTGTGATGCAGGCAAGGAGAATGAGTGACGCAGGAAAGGAAAATGAGTGATGCAGGCAAGGAGAATGAGTGATGCAGGCAAGGAGAATGAGTAATGCAGGCAAGGAGAATGAGTGATGCAGACAAGGAGAATGAGTGATACAGGTGAGGAGAATGAGTGATACAGACAAGGAGAATGAGTGATGCAGGCAAGGAGAATGAGTGATGCAGGCAAGGAGAATGAGTGATACAGGTGAGGAGAAAGAGTGATACAGGCAAGGAGAATGAGTGATGCAGGCAAGGAGAATGAGTGGCGCAGAATAGGGGAATGAATGCTGCAGGCAAGGAGAACGAGTGATGCAGGGAAGGATTATGAGTGATGCAGGCAAACGGATGATGTGTTTCGCATTTGCTTCAAATTTTACTGCGTTTAGTGTCTGGTGGACAATGGAAGCAAGTCATTGTTGATCCAAATATAACCAAAAAGTAATTATGACGACACATGTTATTTGCTGCCCACGACGCAATATAACTTTTTTTTAAAATAAATGATGATGTATTATTATGAATGAGAAATTTATCGACGACTAAACGAGACTTCATCATGTGCTGCAGATCCTTTTTTTTGGGTTCTCGCTGCAAGGACTTCATATGAATTAAATAACCTGTCTCTAAATTCTAATCAATATTTTGTGGAGTGTCGACGTAGTCTCCACCTAGCCGACGTTACTATCGGTCGATCAAGAGCAAATCGTTTGTTGTCGGTATCGACCGTCGGTAAGTTCGACGTTAATCGATGGACACGCATGAAGAGAACGCGATGCCAATGTCGCTAATGTTGACATAGACAACTTGTGTCGTTAGTAAATATTTCGTGTTCGCGTGTGATATGCATTATGCGATGGCCTTCCTTGACTTATTCCATCATCGCATTTTACGCCTAATTAAATTCTTTTTCTTGTGAATTTGAACATTTCCATTTACTTAATTTTCCGTTGAGGTGTCATTTGATGATAAAATAAAGACGATATGAATGCGATCATGCCTTATTTTGGTGCAACTTTAGTTAGTGATGTAAAATGATATCCTTTCCCAGGAAGTTGACTGCTTGGCGCCAACTTGTTTTGCTACGGCTTTCAATGGCTCATCAGTGCTGCTTAAGACATCATGGGGGCAGTTATCGCTACTGGCTCCTTCAAATCCGCGCTGACTGTGTGTGACGTATAGTTTGCTGGGTGTCTTCACATGGAGAAATAAACACATCGAATGCAATGATGTTCAATTTCCATGTTTCCTTAATATGAGTAACACCCTAATGTACAGAAGCCCAAGTAAGTTCGTGAAGATAACAAATAGACTGTTTGGCTTTGTTAATTACAAGAGCAATCATAAAGGCCAATTTGTGTGAGTGTGAGTTTCAATCTTTCTTCTAGTACATATGAGCACTGAGACTGGATACTTTCTTAAAATCAGCCTCTGGCAACAGCAATCGTTTCAAAATGAAGAACGTCGACGTTGCTCAGTGTAGGTACAAAATAATGCTCAGAATTATTTTCTAAATTAAAGACATACATTTGCATTCAATAATGCACGAATTTGCGATGATTATACCTAACGTTTGCAATCGAACTGAATTGGGAAATATTACCCCGATGAACATTTTTTGGGATCAATCACTGTTTGCTGGTCAGATATTGTCATTTGGCCCATTTTGCGCGCCAAGCGAGGGCCAACAGCCGCGGAGCATGTTAAAGTTGCCGAGCAGGTTAAGGTTTACCTCTACAGCAAACACACCGAACCAGCAAACTGCAGTGAACTATTTTTCATCATTTAAACCACTCTGGAGCCTCTCATGGGGGGTCTAGAGCTCGCTGCATAGCTGAATGAACAGCACACATTTTCATTTCAGACACGACTGTCGTCACACGTTACCTACTTACCGCAATCAGGCCTCACAGTTTGAAGTGCGTTTTTTTCTTATGTTAAAAAATATAACCTTCAACCAACGTACAACGTTTCCTAGAATCTCTTTGACACTCCAGTGGGAGCTAGTTGGATGCACAAAATACATTATTCATACAATGGCATGCCCCAACAAAGATGTTAAGGGTAAGCTGTCAGCTTTTCTTCAAACGTTTTTTCTAGAAATTTTTTAAACGACATTTATAGTTGGGAAAATGATGGAAAATCAAATTTAAATACAACTCCTAGCCTTATCCTTGTACGATCTACAAAAAGACTTTCAACAAACAACTCGAAATTTTCCTTATTTGAGCGGGATTTTTTTTCGCAACATTAAAAAAATCAACAAAATTAGAGTTAGTCGACGATTCTCACTTTTTACCACCATAGTAGGAAGGCCCGCATGTGATCCTTACAGTCACGTGAAAAAATGCTAAATAAATCAAATCTACGGGGTGCAATTTCAATTTTTTACATATTTAGTGCCGGGACCCACAAACTTCATTATTGAGCCTCTGCTGTTGCTTCAAGGACCAATCTGAACCAATCATAGCGATAAAATTCAACGCCCAACAATTCTCTACGCGCTGGAAATTTGCATATCACCCATAGATACAGTAATAAATTTCCACGCGTTTTTTCAAAATAAAAGAAAAATACTTTTTACGGTTCATTTGCTCATTCATGTAATTTACTTCATAGTATTTTGTATACCTTTTGGAAAAAAGTCACTGTGGACTACTTTGGATAGCTGCTTCATGCTCATAAACTCATATGTGATGATAAACAAGCAGAAAAATATTTTTTCATAAACAAACGCGTCGGCACTTTGAAATATAGAAAATAGTATGGAAAAGCACTTCCTGAACACGAATAAGTACTCACAGTTGACCACAGTCTACTAGTATAGTCGCAATCGTCATTATGAATTTGCCGAAATCTCGCTGCAACTCACGGAAATCAGAACATTCTCATTTTACGGTAAATCAAAAGCAGGGCTAAAACGGACCGTAAAAAATCGAAAAAACATGAAAAAATGAATAGTTAAAAGTTTCAAGGAATACGATGCACTCATTGAAAAACAATTACAAGCTCAAATTTAGAATTTCAAATAAAGTTTGTCAACGAGTAACAATTATGCACAGAGGACAACATTTTCCACCGTCTAAACTTGACTCAAGTGGACATGAGATAGTGGCGTGTCATCCCTAATCTATGAGAAAGTCGTCGTACAAACACTCAACAACTGTTAGATTGTCAAAAATACACAACGAAAAAAGTAATACATCAATGTTTACAGAAACGATCGTAAAAAGATTAGGAATCAGATATTTCACAGCAATTCACTAGCCTCCCACGCTCGAAATAGATCATTGAAGGTAGCAAACATCATGAATCCTAGTCAAAAGTGTTGTGCAAACACGCTGCAAGGGTCACATTTTGAACAATTACGAAACAAACAAGATATGATGCAATCCGTGGAGTATAAATTACGAATTCATGCAATTGCAGCCTTTAACATCAAAAATAAAACGGCATCAGAACGTTCGCAAACCTTAACAAGGAAATATAAAACAGTCCTACGATCATCATGCAAGTGTCCGATTTCAGAAATTTCTCCAGCAAGAGATGCTCTAAACATATATATTGTACAAAGGACGTAAACTCATTAGAATTTAAATGTCAGACCCAGTGAAAAGGGACAGCGGTGAGTCGCAAACATCAATAATACGACTAAAATCACTCTTCTAGTTTTCATGCAAGCCTTCGATTTCAATAATTTCTGATATTGAAGAAAATAAGAGGTCCTGAAAGTTCTCTATGGCGTTTAAGTTAATTTTACACTACGCTTCTCAGCGACAGAAATGGTCATGTGAGCAGTCAATTCAAACCGTCATGTTCTCACGAGTAAAATAAGACCTAAATCAACAAAATCGCCCATCAACTTCCAACATTATTAACCGAATCACCTAAATAACCTCTTGTAACCATTATTGGCAGTCATGCAAGCGACGGCGTTCCATTACAAAATTAAAGGGTAAAAGTAGCCCTAAGGAACTGAGAAAATATATAAATCGCTGTAAAAAATCTGAGGAACACGCTGGACTCTTCATAATTGGTCAAATCTATCTAAGAAATAAATGTTTTTTACATCGAAACAAATTTTCCTCTTTACATGTAAGATTTGGAAGCAATTTCATAATGGAAGATTACAGATGATATAGGCATGCGGGAGTACGCAAACGTATGCATTACAAGTGAAAGGACCTCGATGCTCGCTCCCTGTGCTCTCGATCCCTCAATTTATTGAGGGGCCGAGAGCTCAGGAAGCTGGAGCATCGATGCGTCCTTCCACCGGTGGAGGGTGTGGTCGGTTGATTTCAACGATCATACATGATCGTATAATGAGGTTCATTATTCATGAAGGAAGGGTAGCATATTGCTGTGTGGGCTCTCTTGGTACTAAATTTTATTGAGTTCCAAGAGCCCACACAGCAAGCTGCTATTGTCCTTCTACACTGAGCTAAAGTAGAGATCGTTGGTTCGGCACCCATGAACAAACATTTAAGATCGTTTAGGCATTATACATTGAACAACGATATATATTTGAGGGTTTGAGGATTCCTCATGCAAAAACGCTTCACGAACTCACAGTTTCCTTCGTTTCATTTACTCTCATAGGAAAATAGAAGGATATACTTCGACGCGTCCTTCAGTTCCCGCTAAAGAACTGTCAGAATGGATCAAACATACATAAAATTGAAGGACTTGTGAATAGTATTAGACTTGTTATAATCCAGTGAGTATTTGCGCTGAAAACGTCATGACATTTCTCCATGAGGATAACGTAAATTTTTATATCACGCCTTTCATGAACAAAAATGTTGTCGTTCTTCAACTTCCACCGTTATTAATAACAGAGTAACTCCTAAACAACAGCTTTTCGGCGATCGTTGCTCGGTAAAGTCAAAAACACAGTATCTGTGTTCCGTGAACTGGATTTATGTAAGTATCACAGTCTTCCAAGCAGGAAGCAAGCCTCAGATTATATATATGGCCTGGGAGAGACACTTGAAATAGAAGTTTAGGGGACAAATAATATTATTGTTACCCACTCAAAGTGTTACTTGAAATATATGTCATTTTAATTTATGATTCGAATATTTTTCAGACTTCCATGAAAAAATTCATATTGAAACTCAAGTACGCATAGAATGTGATAGTATTTTTTTTATTAGTTTGTGAAAAAAAAAATGTTTCTCAGATTAGAATTATATCGATATCCTTGCCGTTCAAAACTCAACACGATATAACGAAAAATTTGGCATCGCGAAAAGTTGCTTCCCCCAACACTCCACCACAATTTGATGGTATGTCATACGTTGATGGAAGCCTGGATCATACTCTATTCTTGTAGAGTGTTACTATGCTACATTTCTTATCGTGACTAGCTTCTGCTTCCGTTACTCACATTTTTGAACCAAAATTTGACAGTAACAATCATATTATTAATCATCTTTATTGAGGCAATCGATAATACAATAATGTATTATGTTTTACATCTTCAATTATTTAGTAACGTATTTATCTATTTATAAATATTTACTCTCAGCATATGCACTGAAGGGGTAACCAAATAAAAATTTCTGAAATTCAAAATATACTTTTGTCACCCTTCAATAATTTATTCACGTATATGTATACATGAAAGGTGCGTCTCCCGTGACAGCTTCTCTCTAACTGCCGGATTGCCTGAAATAAAACAGCCAATTCTTTACGGAGTGTGCCTAACTCAGACATGAATGCATCCAAAGATCAAGATACATCTCAGACCAACTCAAGAATAGGTACTAGTAAATTTTATCAATGTACATAAGTTCAGCATAGCGATAATTCGTATACACTTACAGTAAGCATAATATAAAAAAAATACTGAAAAATAATGAGATAGGATGCCGAGGCTCGAAACAGCGCAAAATATCTGAGAAACCTTATTGGCTTCAGTGAAAAGAAATGTATTAGCACTAAATCCTAAATTAGTCTATAGGCGTACAGCTTGCAATTCAACTCTTGCTGAATTGCAAGCTGTTAGCATATCGTCAGCTCACCGAGGGTACAGGCCGGGCGAGTGCCATTAGTCAAGAGTCAAGCGCCATTGAGGTGACTCGTTATCAGCCCCAGGGCCTGAAGTTTCTGGCGATACATACGTATTCTCCTATAAAGAAGGAACATGGCAGCAGTTGTGCAAACTAGAGTTCATGACATTTTTGCAGGTACAATACCGAAAAAAAAGCGTCAGAAGGTGGAGTTCCAGGACAATCTTTCATCACGTCGACACATTTCTTCAAACATTGTGACCTAAAATTATATGTATTATTAGATTTATTTACCCTAGTATTGATTATTATAGGAAAATTATAAGTAGTTGAAGAAGTGGCAGCGTCTGGTATGGATAAAAGAAGTATGTAATGGTGGCATCTGATATGGATGGATCAACTCCGTGGATAACGGAATATTTTTTGAAACGCACTGCTCAGTCGACAGCGATCCTGAGCGATTAATAAATAACGAAGAGATTATCATGCTGCGGAGTAGTCGAAGGTCACGGTTCTGGATACAATGACATCGCTTATCAGCGCGCCTCTTGGTACTTACGTGGTAGCGCAATTTTGTGGTCAAACGATTTCACATACTCGCAGCCTTCATATTTTCTTTGAAACGATTCACACCAAATTTCAAACTGTAGCTATGTAGATGATCCACACGATATTGCGCATGCTACATACGTATGTTTTTGAACCAGGATATTAAAATAGGCGGTATATCAGGACAAATTCACATTATAATGTCAATTGGAAAACTTGACAACGGTTTGAGGCTATAGAAGTTTTATTTCAATGGCTATGTAGTCTACAACGAAAAAATGAATGGCCCCTTGCCCACGTGGAATTGAACGTAACATTAATTTTATTTAAATATTAAACGTTTTCATAGATTCCTAATGAATTCTTATGATACAATTTACAATAACTGTACATTTGCAGCAAACAAAACATTCTATACATCTTTATATCTCAAGTGCTGTAATTTTTGTTGATTCGATTCCTATCATCAGTGTTCATCTGACATTTAATGATGACGAAGTTTGGCTGGTTACTTTCAAACAGAACCGAAGCATTACCTTCGGCCTCTTGCAAGTCCGTTCCAATAAATACAGTTTTGCTTCCTGCTCCAATTCCTACCACGTGGTCTTCCTTGCCCGACTAAACTTTAGAGTCCTATCACTAAATGTCAGCCTGTGAGGATTGAAAATGAAGACAGTCTAATAAAATAATATCTACGGGACCTCAGTCATCATAGAAAAATTATGATACCAGTTGTCCGGCGTGCAAGCAATTAGGAAACATACACGCTGATTAACTGGAATATTTGCTCACAAGAACCAAGAACTCTGCCCAATACAATCAACTAAGTTGAATATGAACTTTTGTTATATATTTTTTTGCACATTATGCTTGGAAATACGTCGATGGCTGTCCTGCTATTTGTTGATCTAAAAAAAAACGAACAAAAAATTGTAAACGGTTAGAGATCAGATATTTCTGATATAGCTGTGTTTAATATAATTTGACTCGTTCGCTATCAATAAAAAGTCCTTAACGCAGGAAAAGTTATCCTATCACAACAACAAATATCAATCTGGAGTATAATCGAAATTAGTGTATACGACACCCTATGCTACCTCATTAGTGTGCTCCAGAGCTATGCTACCTTATTAGAAGAACTCACTCTATGCTCCCTCATTAGAGTTCTCCTGAGCTCGGTTGTAAAGTTTTTCTTGCTGATTTTTCCCATCTTGTTTACGACTCAGGGTTTCTTAAACAGAATGAATTGAAAGCAAACGGCTTCCTCTATATTCGGAACAAGGATTTTCTAGCTCTTTATAAATAAGAATTGTTTCAGTATCTGAGCGGGTAGAAGAGCTGCGCTACAATTGTATCGTCATTTTTCTCTATTATTGACAAACCTGATTGTTTGTGGTCCTTTCCTCAGTCATCATACAACTTTTTTCTATGACTGTTTGCGTTTTAAATGCTCTCATGAGAACTTGGCAGTAAAGAAATGTACGTCTAGTAATATACCCCATCAAAGCATTAATGTGCGCCATGTGCGTAAATCGTGTACCTAATTCGGTCTTTTACTTAGTCATGCGTCACAACTTTCCGAACACTAATTTGTTTAGTTGCACCAAATTTATTCCCACCCCACCGTACCATTGTACATATGGAGCTATCCTTTCACTTACTTTGACAGCGTTTTGATTTAGACATGTTTCCGGGACAAACAGGGGTTTTAGGTTCAGCTTCACTAATTATCACCCTACCGTTCATAAACGGGGTCGTCTCGTATAGGAGTCTCTAAGATGGAAAAAAGTAAAGTGGGCGGGCAATATATTCACTATATCAAACGCTATGTTACACTCAGAAATATACCTGCATTGCAGTACCTAGTTCGAAGCTGCTTGCGAATGTCATAAAACCTACACTATTAGCCGTTGGTGGGATAGACATTCACCAGAAATAGGCCATTTCTAGTGAATACGAAATGTGCGTTGTAGGTGTGCTTTGACTAGAGGTGAACCGAACTAAAAGGAGCAAGCTTGCAACCAGATTTGAACCTAGTTCTCACCTGTTGCGTGTGAAAACACACCGAGTATTATTTTTTTTGGCTTCTTGTTAACTCAGAAATTTCTAAAAAGTGGTAAACATTGTGTTCAGCACTTGGAATATTGTTAAAAAATATCAAACATTCATAAACACAACTATACATACATATTCATTTCTATATTATATATATATTTTTTTTCTCTCTCTCTCTCTCTCTCTCTCTCTCTCTCTCTCTCTCT
>SDVV010041305.1:0-10451 GCA_016164225.1 Gammarus roeselii | reverse complement strand
TTTGCATGCATATACCGGGTCGGTACCATGTAGGCATATAAAGGGTCGGTGCCGGCATCATGTAGGCATATACAGGGTCGATGCCAGTACCGGTGCCGGCACCATGTAGGCATTTACAGGGTGGGTGCCGGCACCGATGCCGGTATCATGTAGGCATATACAGGGTCGGTGCCGGCATCATGTAGGCATATACATGGTCGATGCCAGTACCGGTGCCGGCACCATGTAGGCATTTACAGGGCTAGGCCGGCTCCTGCGCCGGCACCACGTAGGAATATACACAAAATTTTACTTATATTGATTGTACTTATATATACACACATTTGCACGCATGTACAGGATCGATCTTCTTATGTATTTTTTTACCTCTGATCTGTGATTTCCATTAAACTAAGTCCCTGTTGTCAAAAATATTTAATGTTGATTAGCTTCTTATCATGATAGGTTAACAGATCTTGTCATCCTAACCTAACCTTACCTAATCTTCAAAATATTTATATATTTTTGTCTATGTTTCATGTTTATGTGATTTTTTTTTTCATTCATTTGATTGATACTTCACATATATCAAGTCTCTCCATTCGATTTTGTATAATTCAATTGTCGTTATCAGTTTCAATAAACTCCTTCAATTTTCGATTGAGCGTATTTCGTCCATTTTCATAGGTTAATTATGTCATTGATTAAACGTTGCAGGCAATTCATACTAATGTATTGCTTTTTTTAAAGTCGGTATTTGTCATAGATGGGCTGAATTATTCCAATTTTCTAGTCGGGGCTCGGTGGTTTTGCATTTTTGATTTGATTTGATTTGATTTAAGCCTCATTCCCGCCGGAGCCTCAACGTGTCATAACAGGTTCCCCGCAAGGCTCGACGATCATGGATTCCAGTAGGCTCTCACGCCTCGGCGTGCGAGAAAAACAACGTTGTCAAAGTTAGAACATTTTGAAAATTTTAATCGTTTCAGGCGCACGCTGGTGTGCACAAAAAAACGTTTAGACGAAATGGATCTCCGCTTTCAATCACTTAGAACTTCAGGAGAATATGAATGCACGCTAGTGCGTACAGGTAGCATCGTCGAGATTGGTACACGGTTTAGAGCTACACGGACAAAGTAAGCTCCGACAGCAACGCAACACAATGTTTACAGCTACGCGGTTTAGTTCAGCTACAGTACAATTAATTCATTCAGGTAAGATAAAACTCAGAAGAAACTAATCCTCGACTCCAACCCCTCAGAACCTCAAGAGTACTATGTACGCCCGCCAGTGCGCTCAGATAGTTTCGTCGAAATTGGTATAAGATCCATGGCTTCACGGATCAGATCAACTTCAACCGCAACGCACCACATGATTTATAGTTACGCGGTAGAGGTCATCAACAGAAATTAAATATGGTCCACGCACGCGCGAGTGAGCACAGGCTGAAAAAAACACGTATTCACAAAATCACAAACAGGAATTCACGCACAAATACATTAGCATTATATTAGATGACAAAATTGTTGATCGTGAAGTGGAAAGACTGGGCTGGTTCATCGTGGGCTAAAAAATTGCTCAGATTATTGACATCACACTTATTGTTTAGGGGGTTAGGGTTGGGGGGCAGAGGCCCCTCGGGTCCCAAAGGAGCCCGATGGGTCCCGGAGGGTAACCCAATTCCCCCATGTCCCCCGAACTCTCCGGGTTCTCCGAACTCCCCGGGTCTCCTCGTCTCCGCTCATCTGGGCTTGTCAAGATTTATTTTGGTCAGACTCGACTCGTCGCGCCCAACTCGACTTGTCTCGACATGTTTCGACTGATCTCGACGCACCTCAACCAGCCTTGACGCGGCTCTCCTCGACTACGCCGGCAATCCTGAGGACTGTAATACCAAATTTTTCTACTCAAGCATTTCAGGGAGGGAGCGGTGTGGGGGGGTGCAGAGTTCCTTCGGGTTCCAAACGAGCCCGATGAGTTCCGGAGGGCAATCCAAGTCATCCGGTTCCCCCGAGCTCCCCGGGTCCCTCGAGTCCCCTCGTCTCCGCTCATCTCGGCATATCTCGAATCATTTCGGCCGGTCTTGACTCGTCGCACCCAACTCGGCTCGCCTCAACGTGTTTCGACTGATCTCGACGCATCTCTACCAGCTTCGACGCATTTCCCCTCTCTCTGTGCCAGTAATCCGTGGACTGTAATAGCTAATTGTTCTACTCAAGCATTTCACATACATACATTTTTATGCGTATAGGTTTCACAGCATGGAGAGGAGAAAGCAAGGGTCCAGAATTCAGAGGGGCCTAAAAAGCGTCCTACAATTTTTCAAGGGGGTCCCGAAGGGTCTCAAAGGTGTCTCAAAGAGATCAGAAGGGTCCAAGGGGGTCCCCCCAAATACTTTTGGTCATCCAAGTACCCCGGGTTCCTGAAACCCACGGGTCTTTTGAGTCCCGCGGGTCCTACGAGTACCCCCCATTCCCCGGGTCATCTAGTTTCAACCAGCCTCGATATAAAATAACCAAAGAAAAATGCATTGCTATGAAAAAAGAGCACAGATAATTAATAGAGACTCCGAAAAAATAAATACCAAAATACTAAAATGAAGTGTTAATGAACCATAAAATGGATAATCATCCATACTCCCCAATGCTCAGTGGTGATATAATATGATACTATTGTTATAGCTCCCCAGTTCAACCTATCCAAGAATTAAGTGTCATCGTCCGAGATTTTTTTCGTGCTTTCGTTTGATATTCAGTAATTGCTTTAGGATTTATACATATCAAATATCTCCACTTGGCTTTACATTTTGATCTATCATTAGCAGTTTGAATGCACTCTTCCAATTTTTTATTTGAGTAAACACCCCCATTTTAAACATTGTTTGTATGAATGTTACAGATACAGATACATACACTAGGCCGCAACCCCCAGAAAGGGGGGTGGCCAACGACAAGGCGCACCTCACACCCTCATCCGCTTCCAACAGATGTCCGCCCACTCCATACAAAAGCAACACCCTCCACAGCGCTTTCCTGTCAATCCTGTCGTATGTCTTCTCCAGATCCATAAAGGGCCAGAACCCATTCTTTCCTTTGACAAGGTACTCCTCAAAGACCTGTCTCACTGCAAAAATCTGATCAGCACACCCTCTACCACTCCTAAAGCCACACTATTCCTCTCCAATTACGCAGTCCGTACAGTCTCTAATCCTTTTGATCAGCATTCTTCCGTACAACTTACCAGCCACACAAAACAGACTAATACTTCTCGAGTTGCAGCATTCATTTTTATCTCCTTTGCCATTATAAAGCGGAACAATGAAGGCACTGCGCCACTCAATCGGTACCACGCCTGCAACAAAACACAAGTTCAGTAACCTCACCAACTATTCGACGATCGTTACACCATTCTTCTTCAGCCACTTGGTCGCAACACCATCCAAGCCAGGGGATTCCCCTGCTTTCATCACCTCCACTACCTCCTGTATTTCTCATCTGGTAATGTCCGCCACAAATCTTCTTTTCGAAACTGGCATCTGAGCCCCGCCACCCACAGCAACAATGTCAGCCTCTCTGTAATTCTCGACATCAACATTTCATCAAAGTACTCGACCCACCTTTTCCGTACATCACCACTTTCCAACAACAACTGGCCGTTTTCATCTTTCATAACTTCCTCCTTTCCGGTCTCTCCCTTTCTCACCCTCTTCACCTTTTTCCAGAACAACTTTTTGTTCTCCTCAAAATTCTGTCACAACCGTCTGCCCCACCGGGCATCAGCATCCTTTTTGGCTCTCCTCACCACCAGCTTCACCTCGTTCCTCCCCTCTTGGTAGTTTTCATAAGCCACAACCGACTTCACCTGCAACCACTCCTCAAATGTTCCTTTTTTCCATGCCACCGCCAGTTTGACCTCCTTGTTTCGCCACTCGCAACTTTCCTTCTGCACTCGCGCCCAAGGAGGGCACCACACACCTTCTTCGAACATCTCAGCAACGCATCCCATAACGTCTCCCATTCTTCCTTCACATCTCCCAGGTCCTGTCCTCTCACGTTGTCATATTCTTCCCTCAACGCCTGCTGGAACTCCTCGGCTCTACTTTTCACAGTCAGTCCACTCACTTTCACTACCTGTCTTCCTCCTTCCACTGGTTTGTTGCCCTTCCACTTCTGTTCCACTTTTAATCTACCTTCCACCAGCAGATGGTCAGACAATCCTCCACCCTATCCTCTCAACACCCGCACATCCATCTGCCTCCCCACCACTCTCCAAGATATCAGCACAAAATCCATCAGTGATCTCCTCACCACTGCACCACGGGCCATCCTTACCCATGTGTACTTGTGGATATCTCGCTTCTTGAACAAACTGTTCCCGACCACCAACTCCTTCTCCATTCACATACCTATCAGGTTTTCTCCACAGTCATTTCTACCGGGAACGCCATACCTTCCTATCACATTCTCCACCACTACATCTTCAACTCACGCATTAAGGTCAACCAGTACTACTACATTGAAATAACCTCCAAAACTCTCAATACACTCGCTAAGGTCAGTCCAGAATTGCTCCCTTTCCTCTTCACTCCTCTCGCTGCCAGATCCGTAAGCACTCACAAATTACCATCTTCCTACGCCTTACTAAACTTTCACCCACATCAATTTTGAGGACACCTTCTTCCTTTCGGTAGCACTTTGAGCCAACCGATCACTCAATATCAGGACCACACCTTCTCGTGTCCAACCTTCCTC
The DNA here is from genome assembly GCA_016164225.1 of Gammarus roeselii. NCBI lineage: Eukaryota > Metazoa > Arthropoda > Malacostraca > Amphipoda > Gammaridae > Gammarus > Gammarus roeselii. Next base: position 5,721 of record SDVV010041305.1, on the reverse strand, counting down.
TACACCAGACTTTCTTCCACTTATTACACCAAATTCACATTTGCCCTTACCTTTCAATTTCGTCTCACTCAGCGCCAACACATCAAACTTCCTCCTCACACACATCTCATCAATCTCTCTCCTCTTCACCTCATTCGTAATACAGCCACGCACGTTCAGCGACCCTAACAATAAGGGTCGGAGAGACGTGAGCCTCTCCTCCCGCCACTCGTCTTGCCGTCTTTGAGGAAGTGTTTTACAGAGAACGGGATTCCTAGCCCCTTCGCTCCGCCCCTTTTAGTCGCCTTTTACGACACGCAGGGGTTACGGTAGCACGATTCTACCCCCGGCTACGGGGCGTTCAAGTTGTCGTTCATATCGCACATCTGGCAGCGTATGCAAGCATCCAAATTGTCGTACACATCGTACATCTTGCAGTGTATGACAGCGTCCATGATGTGTCATATAAAATGGTAAATGCTGCAGCTCAGGCATGATTTGCACTGTTGATCTTGTTGGGGACGGTGATATTTTTTATTCGTGATGTATGTACTTCGAGTTCTAACATTGACATTTGTACTTTTATTTTAGCGATATCTTTCAAAAACTTTGTTAGCTTGTTGTGTATTTTTTTTATTTGTTTAGGATGAATCAAGACGTACACATGACACCATTGTTGGATGCAACTCGAGTAGGAGCAGGGAGTGTACGCAACAACGAGCCATACTGAAATGACGCGGATACCTGTTCGCAACCTACAGCAAAACTTGCAATAACCGCAAACCCGCCACCAAGCGGAAACCTCGCAATGTCCGCAAAACCTAGCGGGAAGCCCGCAAGGCCCGCTAGTCTTAGCGCAAGCCCGCAACCCGGTGGTGCCCCCATTCCGTCTTTGGAATCATTCTTCGCTCAGCCTACTACCGTGTTGGCACCATTATTGGCGCAGTCAAACTGTAGGTTCACCTTCGGAACCTACTGCAGCGTGCTTGGGTGCGTCTTCGGATACGTTTTGTGCGCAGTCTACTTTTAGCTCTGACCCATATTCGGCTCTGTCCACACCTCCATCCAACGAACCAGCATTGGATCAAGCTAGTCCGTTACGCGAGGCTATTTATTATCCACCTGTTTCAACAGTTGTTCTGGATAACAATTTTGTACTTAGAAAATTCGTTCCACTTACTAAATATGTGAACACATCCTCACTGATTACGCTAGGACGTGACGAGTTAGTCGAACATACTGCATCGAAATTAGGCCAATTCAAGAGACTCCAGTGCAGTGTGAACGCTAGAATGTGCAAGTTAATAGGGGATGGGTCTGCAGATGACAAGGACTGGGTACTGTTAACAAAAGCTATCACTAACAAAAAACACCATTCTTAGCAAACTCATCGAAGATCTCGGGGTAGACTTGCAGAGTAGATTAGAGAAAAAGGAGGGATAAGATAGTGGGTGGTCCATCAAAACAGTAAGCAGTGTAGAGGCAAAATATTACACAGCGGGAGTTAATGGAACTAAACGTATGGGCGATTATTATCCTTGGCCCAAAAATTGCCCCGGCAGTCACCACGTTGTAAATATTAAAGCTATAAACAACAATTGTGTTTTAACTAGCTTGATTGCCCACTTCCACTTGAAAGAAAATACAAACCTCTTGAAGGATAGACGACAATCGGAGCGTACTTATCTCCCGTACAAAGACACTTACTGTAATTTTCCCTACCTTGCCTTGAATGGACCTGTTGCTCTAGAAGACTTCCCTCTCGTCGAGAAGGAATATGATCTGAATGTAAGGCTGTAACAAATCACTAAATGAGAGGAAGGGTTCGGGTGAGGTAATATTTACAGGGGCAGTTTAGAGACCAGCTAGGAACGTTCAGTGCATCTTGTTCAAATCTTGGAAGCTAACTTGTCGCACTGATCCCATGTTCCTCTACGTTTATGAAAATCTTAAGAAATAATTGGGTCGAAAATATTTTTTCTGTTCATTTTGTATGCCGGGGATGGATGAAGGCAAATCAGCTGATCATGTGAAATTTTTTTAGGCAGGTACTCGGTTGCAAAATATTAGTATGCCTGAAGAGGCACATTGTAGAACCTTACAGCTATGCACGCTACAATGAAACCGCCCGCTGTAGCTCACTATGACTGTAAAAGCATACATGAGCCTGTAACGGAGGGAGGACCTGTAGTCAAGCTCCAGAAATTGTGTAGTTTAAGCTATGTTTGAGTTCATAGAGATAACAAAACTGTTGCGCGAAAAGTGGTTGATTCGACTTCAGTTCCGCTTGCGGAAATGTAGACGGATCTTGCTAAGAACTGATTGGCAGATTACAATGATTATGTCTGCATTGCCCTTGTTCCCCAAACCTGTCTTAAGTAAACTCGATGTTAACAATTATTGTAGCCAACAAGTTTGTGAATGTTGTGGCCATAAATATGGAGATGGCGGTTAAAAGCAAGTGCGGCAACATAATCACTATGAGCCTGGCGTCTTGGGGTCCCATGGGGAAGTGATAGCGTCTAATTACCTTGCGACTCTGTGCAAGGTTTGCAACTCCAAAATCACAGATAAACTTCGGTATATGCCGAGTGTGGCCCACAACGCGTCTGCCAACGACATGCGCTCATTTTACGAGGTCTGGACGGCCGTAATTTCTTTAACATAGATGTTTTATCGAAGCAGTCAGACAAGATGTTTAGTATCACTGTTTCCTTGAATGATGACACATGCAATAACGGCGTCGAATTAATCGATTCCTTCTCTTTTCTCAGTTCAGGCTTAGAGAGTCTTGAAACAAATCCTAAAGATAGTGGCCATGACATGCTGATCCTAAAATCTTACCTCACTAACATTGGATATAGTGACCGTATTATAGAACTCGCTACTCGAAAAGGTCATTCCTGTTTTGAAGCCATATCGTCTGATTCTGTATTGGATCAAACAGAGATTCCATCGCAGCAAAACTTTTTGAGTCAACTTTGAGGCAGAGATTCTGATTGTAATGTGGCAAGCAGCCAACTGCAAGATTTTGTGCGATTCCATGATCATCTACCTCCTAGTAGATACGCTGCTACTGGCTAAAGTATTGCAAAAGCTTAGGGAAACCATGACGAGCAACAACAGCCTGGGTTCCGTCCATTTCGTGAGTGCCACTGGCGTTGCAATGCAAGCTGCTCTCTACCAGGACAAGATGGAACTGAAGCTGGTGACAGAGGTTGATTTACTCAATCCGATCGTCAAAAATACTCGAGGCGGTTGTGTGACTTTTACCAGTGGTCTAACCAAGATAAGCAGTAAGTAGTTAAAAACCTTTGATCCTCAACATCCTGTGTCATCAGCAGCAATGTGGGACATAAACGGTCTTGATGCAGGGATCTTCAGTGAACCGCTCATAATTGGTGAAATTCATGAGCTCACACCAGAAAAAATTGAAGCGTTTGACTAGTTAAACGTTGATTGTTCAAGCGAATATACGAACATTTTGTTTATAGATGCCCAAGTCAGCGCCGAACTACGAACTACCACAAACAGACTACCTGATTGCATTGGAATTATTGCAAGCACTCCTCAGGCAAGAACTGGAAGTAACCAAGGTTCGTATTTTTTTCAAAATAAACAAGAATCCTGCTTCAAACGTTTTATTTTGAAAAATATACAAAAAACGTCATGAATCCACCAATTCATTTGCAAAGCTAATATATAAACGGATGAGTACTGCAATTTATGGTAAACTACTGTTTAATTCGACGAAGAGAAGTCTAGAGACACAGGTCGTGTGTACAGCCAATGAATTCCGAAAATACGTTGCCAATCCGCACAAAAAAATTACTACTTTATCGGTCTCAAAATCGCCATGATGACCACGAAACAGAAAACGACAAAAGGGTTCATCCACTCCAAGTTGGATTCTACGTACTTGAGAAAGCCAAAGAAAGAAATTATAGTTTCTTCTATGCCACTCTGAAACCACACTAAGGGGATAACGTTGCACTCATTTACTCCGACGGAGACTCGTTGCTGATCGAGTTCAAAGGCGCGGACGATATTGAAACCGAAATCTGCAAATTTCCTCTGGCTGACTACATAGACTTTTCCAACTATTCTGAAGATCATCCCTTATACAAGAAGACAAAGGAAGGTCAATCGGGACGACTGAACAACAAAACAGCCAACGACTATCAGGTAGAAATCATCTGCATACCGTCAAAATGCAACAGTTTACTCCTAAATTCAGACGCGACAAAATCGGCTGCAAAAAGTTGTTAGTGTTCAGACACAAGTCAAAATCCAACATGAACAGTGCAGAGACATTCATAATCAGAAAAGTTACACACACTCTGAAACAATACACATAATTCGCGCGCAAGCATGAAAGCTTCAAACTGTGAGCACCGTTAAAAAATGATCGAGTAAGTTGGAAAATAAACGATACTATGTCGATGCATGCACAACTCTTGCCTATGGACATCCAGACATTCCTAAACATACAATTGAAGCGAAACCTACAGTCACTAAAAAGAGGAAGTGATGTGTCATGGATGGCGATGTCAATGTTAGCATAGATTTAACTTGGAAGAGGCCGTCTTTGGCGAATACACAAGCGATAAAAGCATATTCACGTCTCTGCTTGGTCTAAATAAAAGCGCTCACAAAACACAATGAAATGATTGAATACATTTTTGATCAACCCATTGTCAAAACAATCGTATTTCCTGCTGGTGAAAATTCCATTTCCATTGATTCAACCTTTAACGGAGTTGTTTCACATAAAATAATCATGTACCTCGTTTATCAAGCGGCACATAACGGCGCATATGATCACAATCCCAACTATTTCCAACATAATTCATACACTAACGTTATTGTTGACGTGAACGAGAACTGCGTATGCAACATTAGATCATCGTTTCCCAGAGAATGCGCGCAAGCTTACCACCGAACACTTATGGCTTTAAGGACGCGTGACAGTTCTCATCTCATCACAAGACAAAATTTTGCTGCAGAAGCACTATATTTGTTATTGATACAAGGCCAACCGAAGTCATCAACAACCCTTTTCAAATAAGTTCTTGTTTCCGGTAGGTTATACTTTGGGTGTAACTCAAATAAATTCGCCAAGGAATGTGTTCCCCAATTATCTACAGTAACCATGTATAATAATCAAATTGAAAAAATATCCATGAGCAATCCAATTGTGAAACGTGCCTATATTGGATGTTTTGCTGAAAACATAATGCTAATGCATCAAGTGAACAGATACATGATTGTAAGCAGCGGACGCGTTCCTAAAACGGATCGATTTGTTTGGGTTTAATCCAATAATATATGGAGGAAATATAGCTTCGTATCATAATGCTCATGCAAAAATACAACTGATACTACAGAAAAATCCAAAGTGATCAATTCTTGGTTTGTGGAGCGTACTGTCTTTGTTTTTCCCATAATCTTTGTCAGAATATTCACGTCAAAATGATAATCGAGCGGTTCTCCAACAGTGAATTACGCAGAAATAATAACAAAGGGGAGAAATTCATCATGAACGTGTCTGGAAACCAACATTTGTAAAAAGAACATGTGTGGGATTTTATCCTTCATTACTGCATGCAAATTACTATTTAACTGTTGGATTTATTCATATATTATAGCTTTTTTTGCTTTGTTTCTATTATCCAAATCCCAATAGCTGAGCAATGTATTGTAGTAAGCACTTCATGTTTTGGATTAAAAAATGCAATATAT
>SDVV010041304.1:0-10451 GCA_016164225.1 Gammarus roeselii | reverse complement strand
ATATATATACAACGGTTTAAGGTTTTAAAGGTTCATAACTCAACTGAAGTAAATTCGTAATGCGTGGATGGTATTATCTTCAACGAATCGTATTGTTTTACAACAGTTTACTTCGGAAAATAACTGACCCGGGCAATTAAATTTTCAAATTCTCATCCGGAATGGGATGATCGCATTTGCCATAACATCGAAGTGTGCTTTTTCTTGAATATCCTATCAGCCACATAGACTGCTGTATTTTTTGAAGCATTATAGCTGTCTTTTCGGAACAGCGAGAATACTTGAAATTGCAAAAATATTATAACTGGACATTCTGGTCAAGTTCAATTGAGTTTTTTAATTATTAGAGCCTCACGTGGAAGTAAAATGTAGGCCGAGTATATCAATTGAAAATTAAATTTATCTAAAAATGGAAAAACAATATAAGATGGTGAGTGAATTTTATCTTTAAAGAGCGTTAACTCCCAGATTACGGGGGTTAAAAATAAAAGCATTTATTTATTCTGTCACGACTGATTATTCTTCGAAAACTTTTTAATTTCAAACTGGGTTTTATACAGATATACCCTGATTTTTAATTTTCACGTCCTTAATTAGACACATGGCAAGAAATAACACCACCTCACGCAGGAAGGACCTTCCCGCCCAATTATCCATGAAACTGTTGTAAGCAATTCAGTTCTGTTGTGTGACGGCCATGAATGGCATTGGCTATCTTGTAGACACGTGATCACATTCAGGATGCTGGGAATTACGTTCTCATTTGACTGGTCAGAGGCAAAAAGTGTAACATTTTGGATATTATCGATGGAATACGAAATACTTTACAATAGATTAGATTAGTGCGTCAAGGCTTTCTAGTGCGCTGCAGTCAATGCGCTTCTGGCACCGAATCAAACATTACAATGAAAAAATACTAAATGTTCACTGGCCGGACTTATTCAATTATTTGCTTCCTACCATACTCGATTTCTCTCTATATTATAGATGCAAAAAATCGTCACCCTTTCTAATTACTACAATGCTTTCCATATCACAGACCAATTTGTCTGTGAAGCGCGTGGAGAACAGAGGCAACACCTACATGTTCGAGTTTTCTTTGTATATAACTTTTATTATTAGGCCTGTTTCAAGTTTACAAAATGCAATTCTGAATACATGAAACTTTTTTTGAAAGGGAGTAATATTTACTATAAAATAAAGTCAAGCAGTTTCCGAGACGATTGTTCTTCCTGCGGCTTATCATGTTAACTGACTCCATCTTCTTGAAATTCTGTTTGTTTCCAGCATATCACACATTCACAAAGTGTCTCCTCGTCAAGGGAAACTATATAAGAAATTGAGTCGTGTTTTAATATTTGTGTTTACATATGTTTCCAGTATTTCAAGCCTGACGCTTCTCAAGAATGGTCCAGAAGCAGAAACTAAGTTTTGGTCGCGTGCAGCCTTTGGAGAGCGCACGATACGACCTGCTGGGTGACATCGGCCGGTGCCTTCACACCGACGATGTACAGGAGGCGCGCACGAGGGGCTTTCTAGTGCCGCAGTGGCTCAGAAACAGCTCAGTGAGGCTCAGGCAGAAGGTGAGGCGTTGAACAAGAAGCCTACTGGTGCCACAAACTGCTCTTGCAGGAACAGCTCGGTGAGGCTTAGGCTGAAGGTGAGGCATTGTATCGAAAATTCTGCCATCGGACTACTCGTGCAGCCGTGGCTTAAGAACATCTCAAAGGCATTTCGCCTTGTTTTCTTAGTTCACCGTGACTGTTTTCACGCTTACCACGATCATGGATCAGTTCACTTCTGAAACAGCGACAAGAAATCTTTAAGCAAACAATTCCCTGCCCACGCCTGATTAGAACTGCCAAACATAAGCATACGATGCTGATAGCTGCATTGTATAAAACTCAAGTGGTGTAACGTACAATATAAAATACTACTCTCACATGAACAGTGGAAAAAAAAATCAAACCGAATTAAATAGTCTATTTATTACGTTTCACAATCGGCGTTCCCCATTACTGTTGATAGTCCTGCAATTTTTGTGTTCACGTAAATAAAAATAGAAAATCGCGTACATCGAGATGAAAGTTATTCTACGGCGTGACACGGGGGAATGCAGGTGTGCCGTGTCGCCTTTTCAATCTAGAATGTGTTCCTTATAAGGCGACACAATATTATAGTGTTGGGTGACGCACCTGAACCAGGACATTCTTAAGCGATTCGCCTCAGTGCTCCGGCTGAAGGTGACGGGCAGAGCATGAGAGCATACTGGAGGCCTGCTGGTGCAGCTGGCCATCAAATATACCTCATTGAGGCTCATGCCAAATTTTGAAGCGGTGTACGGATTGTGCATAAAGGCAAAGCTGGTCAAGATTAGCATATAAGAGATAAGACTCAAAAGATAAGATGCTTAGTAACAGATAGAACGAACGATCTTGAAGATGAGATATCTTAATGAAATTTCAAGATACTTTTGTGTATTTTATACTCAAAAATGCATGAACGCTTCTTAATAATACCACATAAATTATCTTTTAGGTACAAATATACAAAATATCTTTTTAATAAGATAATTGCCAGATAAAAATCGACGTCTTCAATGATATTTTAAACGTTGAATCAAACGAATATTGTGAAAATGAGTGAACTTAACATTTTTAATGCATAAAATGAAAAAAAAAAAATTGGAATGGACACATTCATTTGAAGGCAGGTGTGAACCCTTCTGATGAAGCTTGCAACCGGCCGTCGAGCTGATAAGCGTCGAGCTGATAAGCGAAGTTGCGACACTTCGATCGCAACTTAGCATGCTAGTTTTTGTTGTTAGCTTGTGTTCGAGAACAAAAAATTCCGTCTATCCACAAAACTAGTAGTCGAACGGGCAAAAGCAATGAGCAGTAGCACCATCCTCTTGATAGTTGAATTTCTGCGAACGAACAGCTGGCTGGTCGTAGGGAGAGATGGAATCCACTGCCACGACCGCATGCCGGTGACGATTAAATACTTGAAGAAACTGCTGAGCAAAGAAGCTAAAGAAATGACTAAGGAAAGTGTTTAACTTGCAGTTGCAAGCTTCATTGGAAAGGTTAAGACTTCGCTCATAGGAATGTGTCCCGTTATGAAACATTTTTTTATTTAATGCATTAATTCATGCGAAGTCCACACGCTCCATAAAATCATTGCTGTTATAAAGCTTTACAAATTTTAAAAATGTATATATAAAACGTAAGATAATCGAGGCTTTCTTTTTGTGCTCATTACTGCCCTCGCTGGTGTGCCGCCAGTCAATGAAATCGATGCCTTATAGCTACATCAAAAGAGCAATCAGACAGCAAACAGGGATGCCCCGTTGACTACACTACGCAGACTTCCTAATTCCCTTGAGGTACTAAGCCATATTTATGTCATCACTTACGTCTAGGTTCGTGTCCAATGGTATCTTTGTCCATGCACAAGGGAACACGAAAACGAAACATGCGTAATCTCATCCTGGCCACATCACTCACGAAACCAACTGCTTCTATGAGAGCTGTAACCGCGGGTACGTTCAGTTGTAAACTAGATCCGAGAGATCACAAGAAAACATCATATACAAGCCTACTTGCATGGACACCTTATCAAAAATATAATGAGTGTCTACGCTAACACTCAAATAGATTAGAACAGAAATTACGATAGCTTTCATTTCTCTCTATTTTTTGAATGTCATTCACAAGAAAAGCCCAAACGGCGTCTACATAGTTTTCTTGCGCCCAACAGTGGGGCTGCTACCCACGAATTAACTGTTACCATACAGCCAAATGTGTTCTTAGGAAATGTAATGTGCGTTTGTCTAACCTTTGTGCATGGTACCTGATACAATATGCGGGTTGACACAAGTAAATATTCTACAATACTTTTCCAATGAAAAGTTGGATGAAATCAATCAGTATGAAATTGGAAACGTTGACCAAAATGGCAACTACAAACTTTGGCACATGAATTTTTTCATTCTAGTACTTCGTCGCTCTGTTGTAATGTGGTGAGCAGCAATACCTGATCGTTTATCGTCACGCACCCACTGGGGCGCAAGGTCGGGAAATCGGTCCAAAAGGGGTAGTCTGCTTAATTCAACCAATGTGGCATACTGTATGAAAGTCGCTATGACTGATTTTGCGTTAAACGTAGAGATGAAAGATATTCCACAAATTTAATTGGGTTCTTTATGATATCGCGGAAGACCTGAACTCACCCATACTAAAGATTCACCGTATCCTTTTTAGTGAAGAATATTAAACTAGAAAGTATCCAAATTCATTTTGGCTCGTGGATGTGTCTGGGCAGAGACAAATAGTTGGTACCACTTGGTACTCCCTCAAGATGTCGATTTGTTTTGTTAAGCATCCTCTAGATGCGGCTGGTGATTTTTTTGTCTCATACTTATTTCATAAGGACAACATCTGGCATATTCTCAACCGTGTTTCTATGGGAAGGTAATGGTGGTGCGTCTTCCGTCTTCTGAGAGCGGTAAATACGATGCAATTATGATCTCATGGTTGATACGAGTACCTCCTGTGGCACCCGTACGTACCATAGACGTTCACCGCATAAAGGACTTTGACTTTACGCAGTCGTAAGCCTAACTCGAACATTGAAATAAGAAGAAAAACAAAGACTAACATGATGCAGCACTGTTTGCTTGTTCGTAATTCGGCGCCAGAAGGACGATGGCTCCAGCGCGCTAGAAAAACTCGTCACCCTAATCTAATCTGTTCCGACATCGACGAGGGTGTGGTAAAGATCCCTATCATCTACACGACGCTCTTCCGATCTGAACGATAAACTAGTGTGATTTAACACTTTGAATGTTAACCGACTACTTGAATTTATACCATGTCGTGTCTCCCTCATGCTTGAAATGGTAATTTCCATTATTTGTTGAGTATTTGTTACGAGGAACAATACTCCTCCACCCTTACGGCCTTGTCTTGTCTTTGAGAGTGAATTCGACGAGATTATTTCCTGTGCTCGATTTCATCCACGATTCTGTGATGTTTATTATGTCAATCTCTTCATTCATTGCAAGGATTCCCAATTCGTTGATTTTATCTTGGAAACTTCTAGCGAATATATAGTAAAATTTGAGAGTATCTCGGATTCCATTCCTGCCAAAATGTTTTCGATCTCAATGTGGGCAAGTTCAGATGTGTAAACACGACACGAATTACAATTTTTTTATTATTTGTTCAGGAATAGAACTTATTTGAACTTTTATGTTGTTTCAAGATGCCGTGGAATTTGAGATGATTTCGCGGAGTCCAAGATTAATCATGAGATTTGAAGTTTTATTCTCTACCAGCATCGTGACAAACAATGAAATAAGACTAGATTCATTAGCCGATATCGATAATTCATTTTCCAAGGCTATTGATTGAAAAAAAAATCTCATCGCACGCGAACGATTTTTATAAGTCACATATTGAGATAGTAGGACAATGAAAAAAGATTAAAGGCAGAATATAGTGCCCAAATATTTTACATCCATTGACTAGGTCAGTGTTCCAGAATACGCGTGCTATTTAGTGACCCAAACATTTCACCCCATGTGAAAAAATCCTAATAAGCATTTTGTTTGTAACGCAACCTTCGATTTCCGATGTGCTAAAATTGACTATGAATCAACGTCAAAATAGAATAAAACAATTAGTGTTTAATATAGATTAACATTCGTTCCAGTATAACTTGCACGCACTCAGCAAGAAAATTGATTCAGAGGTAATTTTCTGTGAGGTATCGTCGCAAAATACGCGTATAATTGGCAGAAAAAAAGTTGTTTCGCCGTGCCGAGTTCTTATTTTCTTCTACAGCGTTCGTTCCCGACAAGAGTTTGAGGGAAAGTATTTGTTTCTACAACGAAATATATAATTTTATTAGGCCACGCAAAAATAAAATAAAAGGGCCAAAATTCATTGTTTAATTTACTCAAATTCGTCCAGTAGCTACCTCTTCAAGAAGAATGTTCGACGGAAGGGAATTGTGTTCTTCTATATCGATATTTATGCAACAGTTAATGGCTGCGGTTTCAATCATCGATTTTGTTGCAGTAATTGTTGTAGAATGTGATGTGTTAGAATTTTACATCGCTGTTTACATCGTTGCAGGTGCTTTGGTTTGCCCCTTGCAAGTCTCTGGATGAACACAATGAATTCGGAAACGCAACTTTTGTCATCAATTGGCAAAGAGTGGTCAACAAGCTTGGTCCCCACCTGTACTTGATTGATCAAGCCATCTACAACAACAGGGCCTACACCAGAGTAGTATTTACGAGAAACCAATACGACGATGCCTTGTGCAGGGTGGACCTTTCTACACACACTTCTCCCATGAAATATGAGTTGAAAAAATATTACCACGCGTCTGCCTGCCAATGCAAAAATTCTATTGGTCCACACGAGCTGCAAATCGCAATTGAAGTTAGTGACGTGGACGCAGCATGGCTGCTCAGAAACTGCTCCGTCAGAGGAAACAATCACTCATCGGCCAACACTCTCATGAAGCACGTGGTTATAAAGCAGAATGGACAACAAAAGAATTACGTATCGTATAAATGTTTCAAGTACAACACTGCACAAAATTGCGAATGCCCGAACGACTTCGACCGAGCGGACAGCGACGCGCTGCTCGAAGCAATGGGCTTCATCACAAAGACAGGAGACTCGAAAACTACACCGATGCACAAATTTTCTAAAGATGTCATCAGCAAAGCGAACGAGGAGAACAGCTTGCCACACGTTCATCTAGACAGTCGGAGAGTTACACCTCAACAACGAAATGTCATGAATCTACCTGCTGACGCTCATTGCAGTGAGCATACAAACTTCACTCCAACAGTTCATGTCCATCCCAAGCCAGCGACGTCTAGCAGATTTACAAATCATCAAATATTTTATCCAGGAAGCTATCCCAATTCAAGCAACCAAGCCAACTCTTCTATACCCGACTGGACTAGCGTCCCTTTCACTTATCAATTAGATGAGTCGAGGTCACAAATCGACCGGGTTCCACATGTTGTCGTTAGTCACGCTCCCGTCATCACATCTGCTCCCAGACCCGGCCACAGAACGGACAACGCAACGACAGATCATGACAACACCTCCTCTCGAGAGTGTGATTCGTGCTGTTTCTGTTTTTAGGATTAAAAAAAATCGTCTCATAAAAATTGTGAGAACAAAACGTTTCCACGCGAGCTATTTATAATGACTTTGGTATGAGGAATGTGAAAACTTCAGTGGAGTTTCAATTATCGTTTATTTCTTTTGAAGTTGGTATAGGTATTATTCACAAAAATTATGAGGAAATGTCGAGCATGATAGTTAACGACGATTTTGTTGTTGCCGGAGGTCATACGAATAAAAAACGGGTCAATTTGTTTGAAAATATTGACCAGATTTCTGTTAGCATACATTTTTTTGTATCTCCTTGTGATGCATCCCACAATTGACAGCGGATACCAACAGTGTCCATTCAATGGTATGATGTAAATGCCAAAGTAACCAATTTGAAACACTTCGAAACACTTTGAAGCACTTTATTACCATCAACCGATCAGAATATAAACCTGATTACATGTTTAGTAAGATTTTAAACAAATGTTATACACATAAACAGAGCGTGGGCCCGGAGAAGCAAAATACTTCAAGGGCAACCTACCTAGACCTAACCTATCCTAACAGTTACTCAACCTAATTAGTATGTCAAGAAATCTAGAAAATATCGAAAAGCATAATAAAATATAAGAAAAACTCAATTACAAACAACATTGTTCACAATGAGTCTGAAAACCAAAAACTTAGATAACTGTATTAATAATGTAAAAATATATTGTTTTTGCTTGGATTTAAAAGTAAATAATGAAGTTGAAAACTTGATTATATTTGGAATGGAATTCCATAATTTGACACCCTAACAGATAATGGAGAGTTGTGATTTGGCTTTATTAAACCATGTTATATTGAAGGACTCTCGATTTCTTGTTGAGTGTCAGTGTACATCAGACTGGTGCTGTAAATGTTCGAGGAGGTGCCTATCATGGTCAAGATGAACAGTTTATACACATAGACTAGTTTTTGGAAGCTATAGAGGTAATCAATTTTAAGAATATACGTCGCTTTGAAATAACTGCTTGTGTGTCCTGTATAAGAGAGGTTATTTATGGATCTACATGCTTTCTTTGGCATGACTATAGTTTTATCCTTTACATTTTTATGGCTTGCAAACGAAGCTTCAATTCCATAGTAGAAATAGGGTTGAACTAGGAAAAATTAATTATCTTGAAAACTCCTGGTGGGAGAAAATATTTTAATGTATACAAGATACCAATTGATTTGATTAGTTGAATTGAAATATAATCTTCATGATGTTTGAAGGTAAGATGACGGTCGAGATGCATGCCGAAAAACTTAATGTGATTCACTTTACTAATATTAGCATTTCATATTTTTAACGTAGAAATATCAATGTTACGTTTGTATGAAAATGTAATGAATTTTGTTTCATCAACATTCATATCAATTTTATTTATGTTGAGCTAATTATTTACAGGTTTTAATTTATTGTTTCTTTTAATGTTTTTGTTTTCTTTTATCGCTGTCAAAATCCATGTCATATTAATTACTTCGATCGTCATGACTTAGTTGAGGATATATTTCAGTAAAATTATTTACGTCGGCATCAATCTATGGAAATAACTCGTCTTCTTCATAATTTATAAATTTACAGTGGATGAGAAATGTATCGTTTAATTACCTAGAAAGTAATAAACTAAAATGGTAATTCACCCCGCTAGCGAGGTGTAATATCAACAATGAGGAACAACTCGTGTTCCCCGCGATCTATGCAAGATGACATTTTGACGTGTTACATTATTGTCGATAAACATATGAAAGAAAATAAATCAGCATTATAAAACATTGACAATGATACAAAGACTTGCAAAATATGCCTATGTTATGAATAATAGTATTCATACATTTGGGTGAGCGGCTGTGAATAATTGCTATTCGTCTACAAGCGAGACAGAAGTGTCGCAAATCTGTTTACTGAGCAGTTCATCAAGAGTTCGACAGCTGTTGACAGTTAACTTGTGGTACTGTAGATTGCCGTGACCTTCAGAACCAATCGTGGGTAGCCAAACATAAACACTACCCTCCTGAGACCGACAGTTACCGAAAACATTGGGATATTTCTTCTTGACACGACGGAGCACGTGCATGATGGTGTTGCGAGCGGGCGTCAGAGATTCGTTCTCAAATAATTGATCAGGTTTCTCCTCTTTACAAGCAGACGTGATCTTACTCATGACGTCACAGTGGGATTTAGGTTAATGTTTTATATGTTCCAGATGCGCCATCTTTCCGCTCTGCACGCCTAGAGGCAGCTGGTGCAAAATGTGTCGATGAGCCACATGCATATATGAAGGGTAACAATTAGGAGAGTCGATTGTGAATCTTACAAAAACTACCAGATGATTACTTTTAGCTTCACGAATAAGAAGTAACAGAGGCCTTCAAGCAACGGCAGAGGCGGCTGATGTTGGCTGAACACCACTAAAGTGTAAATACACGTGAATAATAGGAAATGTTTTCTTCTAAGCCGCTCATGTTAACGAGGACTGGCTTTGTATATTCAGTAGCTTATGCAGATTTTTGTCCTCTATGATGATGCATGCAAGGATGTTAATCCATTACATATAATGATTAGGATGACACTTACATTACTATTTATCTCACGCTTATGTCCTCTATGATGATGCATGTAAGGATGTTAATCCATTACATATAATGATTAGGATGACACTTACATTACTATCTATCTCACGCTTATGTCCTCTATGATGATGCATGTAAGGATATTAATCCTACAATCACTGCTGCTTTCCAGCCAAGAAGAGGTTGCACGGTTGTATATTGAAACCGCGGCTATCAAAATATTGTTGTGGTGTGGGCTGAAATTCTTATCTGACATGCACGTTGAAATTGAAAGTTTTTTAACATTGCTGATGAATGCATGTATTGACATACAGCCACTTCCAGCTAACTTGTAGGGCGGCACAGTTACGGTAGGCAGACGCAGAGAGACGGGGGCAAATCTCCAGTCTACCCTCCTATATATCGCCATGTCTGTGCCCAGCTCGAACTCGTGACATGCAGCACCAAAGTGGCACAGCAGTTGGACACGCTACCAATATTTAAATTGGCAGTTGAGTGCAGTTATTCGATGCAGTGTTGGTTCCTGCCTGCTATCGCTTATTGTAGACAGCGTGCGTTCCTTAAGTTTTATCAAGTCTACCTTGAAGTCATATACTGACTTGATCTCGCATTTGTAAGGCAATTTAAACACAAGCATATATTTGAATATAGAATAAACTTTCAGCGTTGATGTTCAATATCTGCATTTAATAATGAACTGTGTGT
>SDVV010041303.1:0-10451 GCA_016164225.1 Gammarus roeselii | reverse complement strand
ATTTGTACATCACATTGATAAGTATTAGTAATTCATACGAGGTTTTTAATTTTCCTAGGTCCGATCGAAGAGTATACAGATATCTTTCTAAAGGGCATGTCCATATTGGCGCTGGTAATCTACACTAATAGCGCGTAAGGTCTACCACATCTACCGTAGATGGTTGTTCCTGTATGCTTATATAGCGTTAGCACAACCTCGCAGGATCCTTGAGGTCTGACTCCACACGGCAACAACTGCCTCCAAGTGGTGAGGCAGTCGTTGCCGTTGGGAGTCAGAGTGAAAGACGGTTGAGAAGACATGAGAAGAATATCCCCGTTTTCCTCAATGAAAACTTGATCGCGTAAGAACCGAACAAGTAAATTCTATTGCCGCCAAGGACCTTTACTTTGTACACACTATACGTTCTGGGTGGCAAATCGGTATGGGCTCCTTCAGAATGTCACAAGTCACAAACTGAGTAGCAGAGGGGAAGAGATTATAAGTCATAAACTTTTTAGGAAAGTTTGGGAACTACGGCCAACATCATGGCTGCTAGTGTATTTCAACACGCGTGTGACAATGAATTAAACAGTAAGAAGGTTATCAGCTCGTACCGTACATCCGTCAGCTTGGCGCTGCTGGTGATGACGTCATCCAAAGGCTGCCTGCAACTAAACTTAAACCAATGTCTCGGGCATCTGGAACTTCACTTCAATAAGAGAACCAGTACCCTCTGATGACACAAATTTGGAGACACTCGAAAAACTCTGCGTCAGACATCCTTACTTGGGGAACAGCAAAATTATTGCATAAAAGCGTTATTTTTCATATTTTCACATGATTGTTTTCTTGTATAAACAGGGGTTTGGTCATTAGAAGTAATGCTGAGGAGCGAAGTAAGCGATCCGTCCTTGGATGGTGGGGCTACCAAAACGAACACTCATGCCACCACTGCGCTGCCACTGACCAACCGTCACACGAATGTGGCTGTGGTGCTGCGTTCTGTCACTACCACAACGCCGCTGACCAACCGGCACACGAATGTGGCTGTGGTGCTGCGTTCTGTCAATACCACAGCACCGCTGACCAACCGTCACACGAATGTGGCTGTGGTGCTGCGTTCTGTCACTACCACAGCACCGCTGACCAACCGGCACACGAATGTGACTGAGGCGCTGCGTCCTGTCACTATTACAGCGCCGTTGATCAACCGTCACATGAATGTGAGTGAGGCGTCGCGTTCTGCCTCTACCACAGCACCGCTGACCATCCGGCACACGAATGTGACTGAGGCGCTGCGTCCTGTCACTATCACAGCGCCGTTGACCAACCGTCACATGAATGTTACTGACGCGCTGCGTCCTGTCACTATCACAACGACGCTGACCAACTGGCTCACGAATGTGGCTGCGGCGCTGCGCTCTGTCACTACCACAGCACCGCTGACCAATTTCCACGTGACGGGGCTGGGGCTTTGCGTCCTGTCATCACTACTGCGCCACAGACCAATCAATACATGAGGGTGGCTGCGGCGCTGAGTCCCTGCATCACCACTGACCAGTCGCCACTCGAGGGTTGCAGTGGCGCTACGTCTTGTCATCACCACAACGCCACTGATCAGCCGCCACGCGAGGGTGGCTGAGATGCGGCGTCTGTCTCCACCACAGCGTCACTGAAAGCCGCAGCACGAGGGTGGCTGTGGTGCGGCGTCCTGACGCCAAAACAGTGCCACTGACCAGCCGCCACACGAGGGTGGTAGTGCGACCGCAGGGCAGCTATGCAACATGCTATTTTCTCTCCATATTAGAGCCGAAAGTGAAGCCCGTTTATCATCTGAATTGATAAACTGTGTTTAAGCCACCGTCACCACAACCCCCCTGTTGCCTTGCCTCTCCACCTCATCGAAAGAGGTTAGCTATAAGGCGGCCTCACCAATGTTCTCTATGTTTGGTAAGGCGACGATGGTCCTTATTTAGCGGTGTCAGCGAGACCATGTTTGGCCATATCAACGCTGTATTTAGGAGTACTCTATAGTTGCTACACTCCACACCAAGGCTGCCCAGACCTCCGTCTCCTGAAGAGGGAACAAGATAGGCCAATCGCGCCGGGTTAGGTCGGGAGGCTGGTGGGTGGTGGAGGCTGCGTTGCTTTTATTTCCGCCTTATATGATCATCACGATGACGACAAGGAGAAATGTTCCGCCGACACCGGCCGACAACTGAACTAGGCCTACTGGCCTGCCCTTTAAGGCAAGCGAGACCTTACTAATTAAGGAAGAACAGACCACCACCTCAGCTGGCGAGGCACAAAACGATCGGGTAGGCAACACCCGGTCTGTTACGACGTCCTGGTCGGTGAGAGAGAGGATTTTAATGGGTGCTAATTCGTCGAGCCTGGAGGGTGATGATTCAAGTGGTGGGTAGTTGATTTGTGGAGAGTGTGATTCGGCTGATAAGGAGAGGCTACAGCGTGTTTTGAAAAGTGGCAATGGCTGTTATTGAACCTGTGGGTGTTTGGATCTGTGTGGATAGCAATTCATCTTGAAAATTAGAATAGATTATCGATTCCGACGGCAAGTGATAAAGGGATTTGCGTAGTCTATAAGAAATCCAGAAAAATATGTATGAATTTCGTTGGGATGTCATTATGACGCGCACAATATTGTTCATTGAGGAAGATCATATTGACATATTTTACTGTAACAATTGAAGGGTGAGGACATGGTTACTTCATCATTCTTTTGGGTAATACATTATTAGGAATGGGCGACCTCAGCGCTCTTGTGAGAAATATATTAGCAGAGAACACAAGGACCTTGTGTGCTACAAGGTAACAGAGCCCTCGAGGGCATGAATGACCGATCTACTGCACCGGACGTTCATGAAGTGGGTGTTACAGCTACACTTAATGGCTTACTTGTAGTTGAACTCAACAACGACTGATCGGCTTCTTCGAGGCCAAAAGTGACGGATCCGGCAACTTAACTTGCTATTGCTAGCTAAATGAAAATGGTTGAATTATGATCGGTCGATGTTCGTACGAAGTTTTTTCGATGAAACCTCAACCATAACTACTTGCTTGATCATATGTACCATTACATCCAAAAGCCGCGCACCTAGTGCAAATATTCACACTGCCGTATCCTTCATTTTGAGAAGTTGATGGTTCGAGGTTTTGACATAAGTTTTTTTTAGTGCGGTAATCTCTAAGAGTGCGCGTGGTAGTAATAGCAGCATAATTAAAACTTTCCGACAGTGTTCGATTATTGCCAGTGATGGTAAATGCACTGCTGACAGTGTCACAGGTATCACCATCATCCCAAATAGAAAAACCATTCTCCATCTGAGAGAAACAGCTTTCGAAGATTTTACCAACTTCCTTCATACCATTAACTAAAAATCAACAAACCGTGTCCCATGTGCCTTATCCTTATCCATAGAAGTCTGCTTACGGCGTCCTAGCCCCATGTACCACAGCCTCCCTACCATTACGCCTCTGTGATCCATCTCACACTCAGCAACACCCTTCTTTCGCAGGGCTCCTCCTAGCTTAGCTTCATTGGTCCTCGCACCTCCCATTGACGCGTGTTCCGAAGCCTCCCCGTCACGACGCTTCGTGACGTCACGATCCCTGCGTAGCGCACAAACCACACAAAAGCGCACTCAGAGCATTCATGTTAGATTTGACCATTTACACCACTATTTTATAACTGAATTATTCTTTATACATTTGCGTCAACATGCAATGTGAATTTGTGAATAGTTGTATCAGACTCATGTTTCAGTATCACTAGAACGCTCTTAACACACGGTATTATTCCATCACGTATAAGTGTATATTGTCTACGCCACCGTGCGTCTAATTCTTGGTGTTGTTGGTTTACGTGAAGCAGCGTCCAGCTCCCCCCAGGCCGCACGGATAGTGCGTCCACCCTGCTGTTAATGGCCTTATTTGGAGGTGCCAGTCGTATTTGGGGCGATCAGTGCCCCCCACCTCTCCCCTCTGGTGGGCGCACCCCTGCTCCTACTTCACCTTCACGCCTTCAGCAAATAGGAGCCCGAGACTGGGTTAGGGGCAATACTGGGCCGGTGCTGGTCAGAGCCGTTCATGGTGCACACGGTGGCAGACGATGGTTTACACGATCTTATGGTACATGCAAGGCTTTCTTAAAGAGCTCCTTCAATATCTTGAAAATTCTCCCCAGTGTTGCCAACGCCTAACAGGTTTTAGTCACTCTTTGAATAATCCACCGTGGGATGAAGCCAGGATAAATTGTGTATTGAATAGAGACAGGGAACTGTTGTGCGGTCAACCAGTATTATTAGCGAACGCGGAGCAGACTGACGACATTTGAGCGATCGCGAACGAATCTAAGGCCCTAAATGACTGTATGCGGTCTATTGTATTTAATGGCAATTGTCGGAGCATAATCTAGGAAAATTATCCCATTTTTTTATCAGCGAGTTGGTATCTCATTCTAGATGAAATTGAATGAATATCATTTCATTCAATTATTTTCAATATTTTTCATACTTCTTGATCTTAATCATTGTAGTGCGTGATCATTAATACCTGTCATCAAATGTAATTTAATGAGAGTGAACAGCGTTCCCAGCCATCAAACTGTTGGAAACTATAAAGGGCTAATTTGAGTAGATGGAGGAATCGCATGCGATCATCGTATGTTAGTCGATCAAATCCGTCCTCCCCCGTAATCGAGACGGGCGTGTTTCACCTGATCTACCAATCGCTGCCTCGGCCCTCCACCGCAACGCATTCTGAGAACCAACACCTTTTTGTCGGAGCCCACGCCCACTGTCTCTAGGCCTACCTGTTTCACCGATTTAAATTGCGGAGAAAAGTGTTGTAACCGTTTATGGGCAAGAGCTATGACTGTGCCAGAGGGGCGGTGAGCTATTGTGAGCAGAGGAGGCGACAGGTGTTGTGAGCCATTGCCTGGCTTACACTCTCACTAGCCTACATCAAGAAGAGGGGGTGGAAGAGGGTAGGTGATGAATACTAGCCATTAAAAGAGTACGTTAGACTTTAGTTAGTTACAATTGGCATGTGATGGATGTACTATGGAGATAAGCGTCATCAAACTGCTTTTAAATGGAGTTAGCAAAGTGATTCTTCCACACGCATCACCTCTAGAATTTGGTAAATCTTCTTGCCAAAATTCCAACATTATTTTAACTTCGTGATATTAGAGGACCTCTATTCATTATCTCTGCTACGGTTTCATCGGAAACGAAGTCGTGTGTCTTCGTGTCCTTCCCCGTGACGACGCCTCTAGGGGCAGCCCCAAAGATAGGTACCCAAAGAGCGTTGAGGTTTCCAGGGCAGAAACACTCGATTTCGGCTGCATCAACCGAAATATTTTCTGTATTTCTCATCTTTTCGCAATTATTCTGGTATAAAATTGTCTCTCATGATCGTAGTGAAATGATCACTATCATCGTCACTATATAGGCACATTGGTCTTATCGTGGACACTGTGGTCAGTAGACCACCTCATCGTCACGAGCACAATGATGAATAGACTGCCTTCTCGTCACTTGCACTATTATCAATAGACTACCTCAGTGGTACGAGCACTATGGTCAATTGACTACCTCATCGTCACTGGCATTATGGTCGATAGAATACCTTAGTGGTACGAGCACTATGGTCAATTGACTACCTTATCGTCAATGGCACTATGGTCAAAAGACTTTTTCATGGCTACGAGCACTATGGTCAATTGACTACCTCATCATCAGGGACACTATGGTCAATGGACTATCTCATTGTAACTGCCACTTTGATCAATAGGCCACCTCATCGTCACGGGTACTATGGTCGACAGACTACCTCATCGTCACGGAACCGTTATATTACATTACTATTTTAATGAACCACTCATCATCTCTATAGCCGTACATCCCTGGATCAATGCCTACACTGCCTCAGAATTAAAAATATTGAAATTACTGCCCCAACCTCAAACTAGTCCAATCACAGTCATCAGCAACCATTTTCGGAAAGGATGTCGCCTGATACAGGCCGACAGCAAGACTTGTACAATCTAAAGGCTCTTGCGGGGTTGTTTGTTAATGTTCTAACTTCACAGACAAGAACGGACGATGGGATTAACGAGTAACCTCAGTGTCTAATTTGCAGTCTCTTGCCGTTCCTCGTCACCACATTAAGGCAACACGTCGTAAAGCTTTCCTTAACGGGGGCAGTCAATTTGGTGTGAGGGAGTTTAAGAGGTATCCGTGTCAACAACGGGCGTCAGGCACTGGGGCGTGTGGCACTGCCGACCCTTGATGAAGTTGTCATACCTTGGACATTTGGCGCGCAACACATGATGGATCCGACCAAGGAATAGATGATGCAGCGCGTGTGCTGTTACTTATTGGATCAGAAAAAAACAATGCGCGAGTTTCTTTTTCTATTATGTGATCGCAACACCAACCCCTAATGAAAAAACACACCTAGTCTCACTGTTTCATGGAAGTGTCAAATCTACTTGAGTATTTATGTGGGAAAATATTATATTTCCTCATATCTAAATGATAGATAGAATGATCACGCGCAAGTCAACCAAAACCAACTTAGGGAGCGATCTTAACAGGGGAGCCCTCAATAACTTATTTATAGGGTGGGACAATTAGGCTGGGCGTTTTTTTTAGCCGCAAATGTAACGGACAGAAGTGAACGCAGATGCATGATCTTGTGTATTTTAATGCTAAATGAATACATTACAAATCTTGACCGAGTACAGAGTACACAAGATGACGGTTCCAAGTCTTCACTTTTTTTTCAATGGAGACATCATTGATCAAAATCTTCGCCGCGGTGTTTCTACGTCTTAGTCTGACCATGCAACGGTCGCTCAAAGTATTCTTCGGATGAGGTGTGTTGCTCCGACGAACTACATACATTCGTCAACATAATAAATAAAACGATGAAATCCACGGGGTTGATATCGGTGCTAGGAGCTTGCCACATATCTTGTTGAAAAATCTCTTCAGATGGTTCCCACACCGGTTTTGGGTTGCATTTGCATTATGGACCGGAACTCCGTCTTAAAGGTCCATTAGATTTCGCGCCATCGAAATTCTGTTTTTCAATTTATATCGGTGGAATAGGGTCCATTTAATAGCTTAGCAGTCCGTTAAAGCATCAAAATAGTCTAATATAATTTCTGGAGGGTGTTAACAATAACCATCTGAAGTAATGCGCACGAATGACCACCGTTTTGAAGTAGATGAATATTTTGCTATTCTGCTTGTTTGAACACGTTCTAGTACTATAACTACTCAGCGCCAACTCTCCGAGCCGGTCAACTTCCACAGAACAGGTGATTGATGATATACAACCGTTTGGTTTTTTAATAATATATAATTTAGCTCATTCACGTGATCGTTAAATTACTTGGATCAGCGGTCGCAACCCGACGTTGAACTTGAACGCGTCTGCCTGGCAAATTGACTGAATTCTTCTTGGTTGAGAAAATTAGGTTTCCTAGGATATTCTTCAATCATTTTTTTCTACAGAGCGCTTTCTGAAAAAGTATTAACAGATTGTTTAACACTAACACTAACCTAGCAAATCGAAGTGATAAAAATGTCAAAGTCTAGTGCACCTTTAAGGGGAAACGTACAGTAGCGAATGAAAATCCGTTTACGGTTAGTCTATAACCAAAAAGAACTAAACTTTTCCCACGTAGAATTTAATTTTATACAATTTTTTGATGGTATTATATCTGGGCAACCATTCTTAATGGATAATATCAATTAAATTTCCAATGAGTTCAAATATCAAGCGAAAATTGATCATTGAAGATTCCACTTAATCTGTAATGTTAAACGAATATTCTTTCGCTCTTGTACCTACTATCAAACGTGTCTCTCAGCCATGGCAGCACGTTGTCTTCTACTAGTTCCAAATAAACAACACCGCCTACTTAAGAAAACTCGTCTTCGTTACGCTAGCTCCTACATAAACGTTTTCCCCGGGAACAGGCTGTGTTATGAACAGTTTTTGTGCAGAATGTTCATCAGTTACTAATTAAAAATTAACCCGGCGTTTTTGTGTGCAAGATATGATGTCTTTTAAAATTTGACGCCATGTTTGTGAACAAACTATGGATGCCTGAATTTGGATTAAGATAAATAATAGACTGTCAAGAAGCATTATGCAAAGGGAAAGGTTGATAAAATCTGAAATAGGCATTTAGAAAGGGCTTAGTCAAACGATAAATCTTTATACCTCACCCTGTAGCTTCTTGAACTGTGAATCAGAATTATCACTGCATTATTCCCACCTCGACTACAACATGTCGTGATGTTGACACTTTCGTAGATGCCAATTTCACAGACTCTCATTAACTAATGCCACCCAATCGAGATCTGACCTGTTACTGCAACCTTAATTACTTTGTTTCTTGGCTGAGTCAAGTCTAGATCTCCAAAGTTGGATGACAGGATCATGCGTTATCCCGATCTAAGGTTCACAGCATTTCACTCTACATGCGAATGGAGTGACCAGGAATGATGGACACAAAATTGTTGGGAAGCGTTTCTCTTTATACATCACGCTCAATTTCTTCACGTTTAGAGTGGTTGCAGAATAGAACAAACTTCCAGCGGAATTGTGCCCGGCATTGTCCCTAGCACGGTGCAAAATATGCCGGAATTGGTACCTGCTTGTTCCAAAACGGTGTCAGCAATGACACCGGCCAACATTTGTTTAACGAGGAAGGAATCTGACTCAGTCTCAGATGAACCTCATGGGTCGGTGGCCTTCTTTTCAGATACTGATTTGAGTTGTTTCGAGTATGATCGATGAATGCTATTTCCAACAACATCCACTTCTTTTCCGATCTTTCATTACAGAAATTACACAGACACGTGATGTTCTCTTAGACGTTCTACTTCAAAACTAATCTTCTTACTATCAAAGGCAACCCAGCTTGTGCCAGAAGTCCTGTTGTTGTCTTCTTACATTGGTAAATACTTGTAAACACTTGTTACCACGATGTCTTACTCCCCGTAGTTGATACGGCAAGTCTGGCCCATAGGAGCAGTTTAATTTGACTAAAAATAGAGTGACACTATAGCAGCTACGCATACATTTATGAATGACCCTGGCAGAGACATGCTTTCAGACGAGAGTTCACTGTGCCGAACAATATCGTTTTATACTGTTACCGCATCGCGATCAGCCCCCCCCCCCTTCTCTTGCCAAACGACGATCAGTTAAGGGTCTTGTCTTCTTCATTCTTTGGGCTTCCTATTAAATCCCCCACCCCACCCCCTCCCATCCCCATCTGGATGGATTTGGTCAGCGGCCAGTCAGCTGGCCCGCCCTGCTCCATATAAGGCAGACGCCCACCACACAATCTGGTCGCTGACAGCACTACGGCTGGCAGTAGGAAGCTGACAGCACTACGGCCGGCAGAAGGAAGCTGACAGCACTACGGCCGGCAGAGGGAAGCTGACAGCACTAGGCCAGCAGGAGTGAAACTGACAGCACTAGGCCAGCAGGAGTGAAACTGACAGCACTAGGCCAGCAGAAGGAAGCTGACCGCACTAGGCCAGCATGAGTGAAACTGACAGCACTACGGCTGGCGAAGGAAGCTGACAGCACGAGGCCAGCAAGAGGAAAACTGACAGCACCATGGCCGTCAAGAAGGGAGCTGACAGCACTACGGACGACAGGAATGAAGCTGACAGAACTAGGGCCTCAGGAGGGAGGCTGACAGCACTACCGCTGGTACGTAGGAGTCAAGTTGATAGTACTACGGCCAGCATCAGTGAAGTTGACAGTTCCAAGGCTGCACAAGGGACACTGACAGTTCTACGGCCGGTAGATGGAAAACTGACTGCAATGCGGCCGACAGGAGTAAAGCTGACAGCACTTCTTTCGAGAGGAATGATGCTGGCAAAACTATGGCCGATATGAGGGAAGCTGACAACAGCACGACCGACAGGAGTGATGCTGACAGCACAACGGACAACAAGACGGAATCTCATAGCAATACGGCCGGCCGACGGGAGCAATGCTGACAATGACAACGACGGCCAACAGGAGTGAAGTTGTCAACACAACGACCGACAGGAGAGAAACTGACAACACTACAACAAGGTTGAAGACACCAGGTCTTGGTGAAATAAAGATGACAGCACTAAGGCGTGCTGAAGTCACTGGTGCAGGATTGAGTGTGACAGGACTACAGTACGCACACAAGGTTAGCAGCACTAAGGCGTGAAGGAGTCACTGGTGCAGGATCGAGTGTGACAGGACTACAGTACGCAAACAAGGTTAGCAGCACTAAGGCGTGAAGGAGTCACTGGTGCAGGATCGAGTGTGACAGGACTACAGTACGCACACAAGGTTAGCAGCACTAAGGCGTGGAGGAGTCACTGGTGCAGGATCGAGTGTGACAGGACTACAGTACGCACACAAGGTTAGCAGCA
>SDVV010041302.1:0-10451 GCA_016164225.1 Gammarus roeselii | reverse complement strand
GCTTTCGCCTCTCCTTCTGCTCCCTCTTGACATAGTCCACCTCAACAACTGGTACTGCGGACAGGCTTGACGGGGCTTCCGCCTCTCCTTCTGCTCCCTCTTGACATAGTCCACCTCAACAACTGGTACTGCGGACAGGCTTGACGGAGCTTTCGCCTCTCCTTCTGCTCCCTCTTGACATAGTCCACCTCAACAACTGGTACTGCGGACAGGCTTGACGGTGCTTTCGCCTCTCCTTCTGCTCCCTCTTGACATAGTCCACCTCAACAACTGGTACTGCGGACAGGCTTGACGGGGCTTTCGCCTCTCCTTCTGCTCCCTCTTGACATAGTCCACCTCAACAACTGGGACTGCGGACAGGCTTGACGGGGCTTATTTCGCACCTTCCTACACCCTTCAAAATTGCGGTCTATAGACACGGCCAAGAAACACTGCGGCGATAGAAGATGTATCGCCTTAATAAGTGAGAAACGTTGTGGCCGGCAAGTATCTCACCCTCTTCCTCCGCGAGGCTACGAGGAGCAAGCGCCTTTTTTTAAGTACAGAGTGTTAGGATTTAAAAAAAAATATTACACTGAGGGTCCTTTTCTGGGGTACCTTATGTAAGGGTGGCCATAAAAATAATCCAAGATGGCTGCGCTGGCCTTTAATTATGTATGATTTGACGTGGCTGGATCAAAGTTCCTGCCGAGATGATGTGGAGGCCAATGGGTATTAGGTCTAGGCTAAGGCGCCTTTCACTAAACAAGACGATAGTGATAACACATATGGTAACAACGCGATTAAATTACTGTTACACATAATGAAACTAAGACCAGTAGTCGAGGATAAAGGAAATCCTGGCCAGTCTACAAAATTCTTGCGTCTCCTAGAAACTCTTGCGTCTCTTCTTTACTGCCCTTGCAAACTAATGTGCCATCTGATGAAAGATCCGCCAGCCCGTGGGGGACAAAGAAAACTTACTCTTTAAAAACAATCAGTCGGAATCAGTTAGAAAAAGTCTTCATGATCCGTGCAAATTGGGCAACATACAGGTGAGTTGATGGAAGACTTGCTATACGACAACGATTAAATATTTATAGTCTTCACTGAGACACACCTAAATGAAAAGGCATTATCAGCTGAGCTGAATATTTTTTTTTTCAGACTCACTATCGCTGCAGAAACAGACACTGACGCAGATACAGATACAGAGACTGACGCAGATACAGATACAGACGCATGGCCTAATCCCCAAAAAGTGAGGACGCTGACGGCTAGACGCACCATGCACTCGCACACATACCAAGCCTGAGCTCCTTATCGCTTGAAGGTTCGATCCAAACTCCGCAACTCACACTTTGGGTCAGGAGTGAGGTCCGAGGTCAATGTTAGCAGCAGGGCTCAATAGCGTTCGCTGGTTTCCCCTTATTGCATCATAATTGCCGGGCGCTCCCCACCCACGTCCATCCCGCTTCTCGACGAGACGTGAAGAAGGCGAGAGCGCATCTAGCCAGGTTTAGCACACCCAACTTCAAGATAGCTTAGTAGAGTTCATTGCACATGGCACCACCATGTCCAGGCAATAGATACAAGCACTTGGCAAGAACCGCTCTGTTCAGTTCGTTGCACATGGCACCACCATGTCCAAGCAGCAGATACAAGCACTTGGCAAGAACCGCTCTGTTGAGTTCGTTGCACATGGCGCCACCATGTCCAAGCAGCAGATACAAGCACTTGGCAAGAACCGCTCTGTTGAGTTCGTTGCACATGGCACCACCATGTCCAAGCAGTAGATACAAGCACTTGGCAAGAACCGCTCTGTTCAGTTCGTTGCACATGGCATCACCATGTCCAAGCAGTAGATACAAGCACTTGGCAAGAACCGCTCTGTTGAGTTCGTTGCACATGGCGCCACCATGTCCAAGCAGCAGATACAAGCACTTGGCAAGAACCGCTCTGTTGAGTTCGTTGCACATGGCACCACCATGTCCAAGCAGTAGATACAAGCACTTGGCAAGAACCGCTCTGTTCAGTTCGTTGCACATGGCATCACCATGTCCAAGCAGTAGATACAAGCACTTGGCAAGAACCGCTCTGTTGAGTTCGTTGCACATGGCGCCACCATGTCCAAGCAGCAGATACAAGCACTTGGCAAGAACCGCTCTGTTGAGTTCGTTGCACATGGCACCACCATGTCCAAGCAGTAGATACAAGCACTTGGCAAGAACCGCTCTGTTAAGTTCGTTGCACATGGCACCACCATGTCCAGGCAGTAGATACAAGCACTTGGCAAGAACCGCCCTGGAAGATGTCCAGTGTCCTAATATCACGGTAAGCCTGGGAACATTGGCCGAATTTATGTTAACATCCATAGCTGCATTAACGACATATCTTGTGCGCAATTCGACTGAAGAAATCACCATTTATGACCGAATTAAATACCAAAACATGAATCCTTTCCGACAACGCGAGGATGTTTCATTGGAAGCCGAACATGATCTGCAGTGCGGTGCGATACACACCTCGACTTAACAACTCTTGACGGGCACGAACACCGGATTGCATCGTGTTGTGTCGCTGTATAAGCCCTTAATCTTGTCTCCTTGTCGCTAGTCTCGTAGCGTTAAATATGATAAGCCGTATACGCCAAAGAGTATACGATATGACATTTTATTCTCCTTGGTATAAACAAAACAGCTTCCATGGATGGAGCGATCAAAACAATATGTTGGCTTCAACTGCGTACTTGCAAGTTGGACGGGCATCTGTCTGTGGCGTGATAGCGAGCTGTTTCAAATGAGTTGCAGAGCCGAAGAAGTGATGTAACAGGCAAGGTTCGTAGAAACTACCATCTTGTTGCGCCGGAACCAGAACCAGATTAACGATGAAGGAAACAATGTTACTTTCAATTGGTTAAATAATATAATAGCATGAGTTCTTAACTCTTACCGGCGCGGAAAATTATATTTTGCTCCAGGTTGTTTGTTAATGTACATATTCATATATATGTGTATATATATAATAAATGAATATTGTTATGTAAATACATGTATCTATTAATTATATAATAAAGATATTGAATATTGAAAGCCTTGGGATCACGTTGAGGGGGATTGAATGAAACTCTGCAAGTATGCGCTTTGCAGAGTTTCATGTAATCCTCCACGAGAAAACAAATATAAAAAAAAGATCCAAGCTTTCAACAGAGGGGCAAAAAATGCAAAAGAAAAAAATCGTGGGAGTCCTGAAGCCATCATAATTTCAATAACAGTCTGTGTATTGCACAGTCCACCTCTGTGTATTGCAAATTCATCTCTAAGTACTACACAACCCGCATCTGTGCACTGCCCAGAACCCTCTGTATATTGGACAGCCCACATCCGCGTGCTTCACAACCCACCTGTATGTACTACACAGACTACCTTTGTGTACTGCACAACCCATCTGTGTGTACTGCGCAGACCACATCAATGCACTGCGTAGCTCACCTCAGCGAAATGCACAGATCACCTCTGCGTACTAAACAGAACATCTCTGTGCAGTGCACAGTCCACCTCGGTGTAGTGCACAGACAACCGATATGCGCTCTACACAGCCCACGTTTGTAGTGCATTGCTCACCTCTGTTTACTGCATAGCCCACTCCTGTTTACTGCACAGCCCACTCCTGTTTACTGCATAGACCACCTCTTCATGCTAACCCACCTACGTCTGTGTACAAAAAAGCTCACTTCTGCGTGCCACAATACCCTCCTCTGTGTTGTAAACGAACCACCTCTGAGTGCTACCCCATCTACGTGTGTGCCACAATACCCTCCTCTGTGTTGTAAACAGACCACCTCTGCGTGCTACCCCATCTACGTGTGTGCCACAATACCCTCCTCTGTGTTCTAAACGAACCACCTCTGCGTGCTACCCCATCTACGTCTGTGCACGATACAGCCCGCCTCTGATTAATTGAATACCCACGTAAGTGTTACTGTGTACTTAATAGACCACCTCTGCGGACAAACTCACCCACATATGGGTACCCCACTATTCATCTCACCCCTCCACGAGGACTGCCCGGCGTTATATTTAAACTCCTCTAATTCCTAGGATATCCTCACCTCGTAATCCCCTCAACAAATTATCCCACTTGGATGTTTTTTTCCACTTCTTTGTCCAACTTTATGGTCGGAAAATCGGAGTAAGTATTTGGAGGCCAAGTATCGCGCCATGCGCTGTTCATACGCTGTAAACGACGTCCCTACGATGAGGACCCCACGCGACGGCAGAACAAATCCCTCTCGCTATCTTGACGAGGAATGCACGTGTCACTAAATTTGTGATTTACAACTACAAAGATAACCTGACAAGAGTCCGCGCGGTGGCCTCGGCGTGCTCGCACCGACCGTCTCTGACGTCACGGAGGACAAATTTGTTTGTGTGTTGCGTTTGTATTCTAGGATTGATTTTTAAATTCATTCATTAAAAAAATGAATACCGTTGTTTGCTTTTGCATCTCATTAAGGCCTCTATACTACCCGGAGTGCCATTTTTATGGCTCCTGTAAGTCCAATGACCAGGATGTGTTAATTTGAAATTTGGTGTCTCTCACTCGGGTTTACTAGACGGTCATTACGCACCATATTCCCATGGATTGTTCATGTTCCGCAATGGGGTATGGGATGTGTGTTACATGGTAGAAATACGTTCAATTGCAGGCCAATTTGACCAAAGTCGTATTGCTGGATGTATTCATCGCATGACAGCCGGTACATATTTTTAGTCAAACGAAGATTTTGGGAAATTTTTACTCAAGCCCCATCATACTCACTTCGTCATTATACTTTGAACTAACCTCTCTAATATCAAAGGTAACCTTGTTTGTGCCAATAGGCCTGTACTTATCCTCTAACACTTTCAAACATCGTTCTGCGTGATCGCCAGCGTCAGTCGGACATCAGAACAGGTGGATCATTTAGGACTCCAAGCAGGGGTACGATCTCTTCTCCCAATATATCATGACAACAACGATATGGTGCAACAGATGGCCGTGCATAAATGATGCTCAATACTGTCTCACTTTGACTTTGATCTCGCGGCCAGAATGCAGGAACGTGGCAGGTGCCGGACGATAGGACGGGCTGGCCACCAAACCACTCCTCTTTTTCTGTTTTTTTTCTTCTGTAAATTCTTGTTTCTTGCTATCAATAACTCTAATCACTATTTGAAATGAGTTATCGAATCCAAAGGAATAATTTTCATGACCCTAGTTTTATTCGTTAACCCTAAATATGTCAAATTAGTTTATCAACCAACCAGTCGATCTGCACCTCGATGCGTGTTCACAGCTTTGAAAAATACTTGTAACTATGGGTCTTATTTGTTAATGTAAATGGAACAGAAAGTGTTGACAAATAATATATGGCATTTAAAACATCCCTTGACCAATTTACAGTTAATAAACTGTTGAAATATTATAATCAGATTACTTTCATCAAGGTGTGACGTGTGCGGTGTAGGCTCTTCGCTGCTGTTTGTTGTCATGCCATCAAGGTCATTCTCGTCAAGGTGTGACGTGTACGGTGTAGGTTCTTCGCTGCTCTTCGTTGTCCTGCCATCAAGGTCACTTTCGTCAAGGTGTGACGTGTACGGTTTAGGCTCTTCGCTGCTCTTCGTTGTCCTGCCATCAAGGTCACTTTCGTCAAGGTGTGACGTGTACGGTGTAGGCTCTTTGCTGCTCTTCGTTGTCATGCCATCAAGGTCACTTTCGTCAAGGTGTGACGTGTACGGTGTAGGCTTTTTGCTGTTCTTCGTTGTCCTGCCATCAAGGTCACTTTCGTCAAGGTGTGACGTGTAAAGTGTAGGCTCTCCGCTGCTCTTCGTTGTCCTGCCATCAAAGTCACTTTCGTCAAGGTGTGACGTGTAAGGTGTAGGTTCTTCGCTGCTCTTCGTTGTCCTCCCATCAAGGTCACTTTCGTCATGATGTGACGTGTACGTTGTAGGCTCTTCGCTGCTCTTCGTTGTCCTGCCATCAAGGTCACTTTTGTCAAGGTGTGACGTGTACGGTGTAGGCTCTTCGCTGCTCTTCGTTGTCATGCCATCAAGGTCACTTTTGTCAAGGTGTGACGTGTACGGTGTAGGCTCTTCGCTGCTCTTTGTTTTCCTGCCATCAAGGTCACTTTCGTCAAGGTGTGACGTGTACGGTGTAGGCTCTTCGCTGCTGTTCGTTGTCATGCCATCAAGGTCACTTTCGTCAAGGTGTGGCGTGTATGGTGTAGACTCTTCGCTGCTGTTAGTCGTCATGCCATCAAGGTCATGGGTTAAGAACAATGAATCTATCATATCATGCTATTCACACATGCCAGTGCATTTCAGAGATGAGCCCTACTTGAAGGTGTGCCATGCGCGCCGTACCGCTGGCATGACGCTGCATTAACAGCTTCACGTGTCTCTGGCTCAATGGTGCTTGCTGCACGCTCTCTGCCTTCAGGTGCACCTCTCCTGCGCGTCTGTCTTCAGGTCCTCCCATGGCTCCCTCAAAAGTATTGAGTTACCTGCCTATTGGCAGGCTGCTTCACTCGGGTTTACAGAGCATAAACTGGAACCAATCTATAATGAATGATTCCAAAAATATTCGAAAAATTGTTACTACTGAGTAAAAAAGGTGTGATGACGGTTAGTAATTAGGAAGATGTTAGGTGAAATACAATTTTTGTTAAGGTATAAATTAAATTTTAGTTACAGTTGAAGTTAATTAGGAGGATGTAAGGTGAAAAACAATTTTTGCAAAGTTCAAAATTCAAATTTCAGTTGAAGTTGAAGTTAACTAGGCGTATGTAAGGCGAAATATAATTTTTGTTAAGTTAAAATTTTATTTTCGGTTGAAGTTAAAGTTGATTGGCAGGATGTAAGGTGAAATACAATTTTATGTCGGTCAGATAAATCAAAAATTAGTTTGTGTGGAAGCTGACATAAATACAATTTTTGTCTATTAGTTAAATTAAAAATTCAATTTTGTGGAAGCTCCCATAAATACAATTTTTTACGAGTCTATGAAGGTTAACATTAACCGCAGTTTCTGAAACCTAGAGTTGAAAGATGAGAGGAAATTAACTCACACCAGTCAGTCGCCCCTACAAGGGAGCCTATTATGACTCACGTTGAGACTCTGGTGGAAATGAGGCCAAAATCAAAAATCACGCCAGCTAAAGTTCGAGGGCAGAGGTATGGATTTCACAGAAGAGCTCAAACAGCTTCTTTCCAAACATTCGAACGGCATTTTATTGTTACCGTGAACTATGTACCCAACGGTTGTCACAGTGAATTGTGTGGCTTACGGTTGTAAAGGTGAGCTGTGGGCATACGGTTATCATGGTGAAGTGTGTTTCATGCGGTTGTCACGATGAACTGTGAGCATACGGTTGTCGCGGTGAACAGTGTTTCATGCGTTGTCACGATGAACTGTGTGGCATACGGTTGCAACAGTCGTGCTTCGTTCACAAGCCGTGTAAATGGATGGATGGTGCGTTTAACCTTGTCGACCGTTCAAAGCCTGACTGCTTAACCGAGATTTTTATTGAACATTTTCTAACTTAATTTTAACCTTTGGTACGCTGCCTACTGTAATTTATACTGCCCGCTTTCATAATGTTGATACTGTCCTCAGAGTCCGTACGCAACATGGTGTCCATCTTGTACTGGAGGTCACCTCAGTGTATAAGTAATAGACGCGTTCAGGAGTTCCCGCCATTGTTAACTGAGGTGGCGTGTAGCGCGCAGGCGCCGGCTCTGCAAGTGCAATTTATCTCTCTCGACGCTCCTCAATTACGCGTATCTGCAAGTGCTAGTAATCTTCACACAGTTTCTAGATATCAACTGCCCTTCTTTGAGAAGTTGAACCCAGCTACGAGAACATAAATGAATTTTTCCAACACTAATTTATTTGATGATATACAATGGATAGATCAGTTATAAGCTACGTGTTTCTGTTTCTCGATTATTTCCTTACGTTGGTTCAAAATGAGTGGTCGACGAGCAAACTGTCTGTTTCTTTATCATGATCGTCACAGCACGACGGATGGTGTGCATTCAACAGCTCAATTATATTCTATACCCCTATGATAGTGTCACCAAGAGTTTCGTGAAGACGTGTGAGTGATCATCAGGTTCTGTCTCCGTGAACAGTCAAAGTCCATCTGTCTCGTCTTTTCCTCCACATTTGCCAGTCATTCAAGTGTGCCTCACAAACCTCAGATGCGCCATGTTTTCAATAGCCCTGAAGTGACATGCATCTTGAATCTGTCCAGGCCGTGCTCTGCCTGGATCCCAGGTGACGTCACGCCTGGCCGGACCATAGCATGTAGCAGAAATCCATATTAAATTGGGGTCATTTTGTCATATGCAGTGCTTGAAACATGTTTGAGTCGATTGCTAATTTTTTAGCACATTCGAATCTAGAAATCAAGATTTCAACTCCACGAACCTATGTGATGTTTTGTGGATGTTTTTTTAGGGATAATTATTTGTCGGTGACACTTGATTATCATTATAATTAAAGATTTAAGGATTTAAAGGATTTAAAATTTATTTAGGTATAATGACATGTTGACAAAATAACAGAAATATCAGAATACACAGATGATACGTACCAAGTCTTCGTCAGCGTGAGCTGTTCTGAAGACAACATTTGCTACCTAGGTGAATTTGATATTAACTTAAAACTAGGGTTGAGGAGTAAGGACCAACCGACGGACATTGTTGGAGGACATCCTCTACTATCCACTTTTTAATATGTCGAGACAGATGCAACCATCACATTGGACCATTAATTTCAAGAAAAATAAGCAGAGTAAGTCTGATCACCGACGTTTAGTTTATCATGACTTTTTACTGTTTCAACTGTCAATTACTTAGTTTGAGAGCAGAAAATGTCCGACATGAGGTTGTCTATTACATTACTCACACATTGTTTGGCGTACGATGGCACCAATTTGAAACTAACTGAATGGTTAGCATGATATATTAACATATGCACACAGGAAAGAAATATTTCAATGAGTCATAATCGATGGGTACACTAAATGGACGGATTTCTACATGAACAAGATAATTGAAAATGTGAACATGTGAGGCGCGAGAAAAAATATATATATACAAAATGGAAGCATCTATAGATGAAATGTTGAAACACAAATAGTTGACACGGTAAATTGCATAGCAGAAGTAAATTGCAATTCAAGAGTTTCTGCACGTACAAGTTCAAACAGGTATAATTTTAGTTTACGTTTAAAGATAGCAATACTTCAGCCAGCCTTATATTTATGGTAATCGAATTCCAGGTTTTAGCAGCTCTGTGTTTTAAAAATAGTTGGGACTGGGTTGACGAATTTCGGGAAATTTGCAAATCCGCATTGTTGCGAAGATCATACATAGGATTATTTCTAATGAAAAAAACTGTTATCAATGTAAGTTAAATGATTCAAAGCTTTGTAGACAAACACTGCAGCGGAAAATTTAATGATTTGGCACTGTGGGAGAATGTTCCATTGACAAAAGAGAGGCAACGTGTAGCCACGTCTGCTAGCATGAGATATTGTTCTGATGACACGCTTTTGACTAAGAACGATAGGTCTTAAGTTTGTTTTGTAGGTAGACGCATACACGTTTACACAATACATCAGAAAAGGATGAATAAGGCTATAGTACAAAAACCTTTTAGCAGGAGCGGTAAGACAATTTCTAATTTTGTATACGATGCCACATGATTTGGATAATTTTCCGGCAACAAATGAGACTTGATCTTTCCAGTTAAGTTTCTGATCTACGATAACACCGAGAAACTTTGTTTTTACCGCATATGCCACCTGTTGACCGTTCAATTCCACTTGTGTGTTAGGAGTGGGTATCATCCTCCTGGAAAATATCATGACCTGCGTTTTGTCAACATTTAGCGTCAGCTTGTTGGATGTGAACCAGTTTGAAATGTGAACGAATTGATTATTCATATTAGTAATAGTATCATTGAGTTTTTTCCCGGTCGAATAAACTGTAGTATCATCTGCAAAAAGTACAAAGGATAACCTGTTGCTAGTTTTTACAATGTCATTAATATAAATAAGAAAGAGCAAAGGTCCCAGGATCGACCCATGCGGAACTCCTATATTTAACGTACTGGCAGATGATGATTGTTTATTCCAAGTCACTAGGTGTTTTCTATCAAGAAGATAACTTTTTATCCAACTCTTATTGATGGAACTAACTCCATAATGCTGTAATTTTGCAACTAAAATCTCATGATTCACGCAATCAAAAGCTTTGCTAAGATCCATAAAAGTTGCAACAGTGACTTTACCACTGTCAAACCCATCAACAACATCTCCAGCAAATTTTAATAAAGCATGCTCTGTATTCCTGAAAGCTTGAAAACCAAATTGATTTTGGCTTAGTAGGTTATTTGGGACAAAATTAGTATAAAGTCTAGCA
>SDVV010041300.1:0-10451 GCA_016164225.1 Gammarus roeselii | reverse complement strand
CTGTGCAATCTGCTGTGATGATGTGCCCTAGATATTGAAATTCATCCACATAATCCAGTGCAACACCGCCTAGTTTTATCTCAGTCGATAGGTAGTAACTAGGACCCTTCGGTCTAACTAGCATACATACAGTTTTTGCAGTGTTATATACGATATCATGAGGTTCAGCAAATTTATTACAGATATCAAGAAGCTTTTGCAATGCTGAGAGAGTCGGTGCTAACAGCACCATATCATCTGCATAACTAAGATTGTTAACACAACAGTTGGCGACATGACACCCTTGTTTTTCTCTACTTAGAAGATAATTCAACTCATCAGTGTACACGTTATACAACAGTGAATTCCTGTTCCCTGTACCAAAATACAAGCAAGTGCACAATATGAAGAGGGGCTCCTCTCTCAATTAACTTTCTGAACAAAGTCCAATGGTTTACTCTATCAAAAGCTTTCTTCGCGTCTAAAAAACACAGAAAAACAGGATATTTGTTAAACAGGATATTTGTAATATAGTTTCATGACTTGACTTGTCTTCCTAACCCTGACGGTTAGCTAGAAGTTCTACTTGTTATAGCTTTGTATCAAATTTACTATTACGTCCTAGTAGATTTTTCATGACGATATTTTCCTTGGTGCCTCTGGCATGTTTTATAATGAATACCATTATATACTTCAGGAAATATATCTGAGGACTGGACCACGAATGTTTATTATTCCTGAATGTGACCTCGATATAACAGTATGGAACATACAGTACAAAAGTGATGATACATTGTATCAGCGCTACCATGAACGGGTATCAAACCGACGATTTTAAATTCCATGCAGTTATATCCATGAAAACGAATGAACATATCAAGAGTTCATAATATGAAAAGGTATTTTGAGTACTGCTCTGCTCCATTTTCTCCCAGTAACTCAAAATGATAATGCTATGGTATCTTATAAAATCAGTCCATACGATACCAATTTTGTACCGGCAATACTAATTAGAGAAGTATTTGATTGTAAAATAATTGAAGAGCGGGTATAACGTAACTCTCAATCGGCGGCGGCTTACCTGCGACAGGTTAGGATCCGTTAAGCAATAATCAAAAACTTTTATTCGTACAAAATACCACTTGGATACCAATTATAACTAATTAGTCAGCACATGATAAATGAAGTGCATGAGGGGTGTAGTTTGACGTCGGCCAGTAACCTTTCCGCATGGGGATTCGGCCTCACGTCTGTATCTGCTACCTTGTGTATCACATATTGCTACTGCAGTTTCAACAGCATTACTACCCTGCTGCTGTGGCGATATTTGTATAATACAAGTGTTATGAGGGTGATAACCTTCAAAAAGTTTGAATTGGTTAATTTATTATTATATGTTACGGAGAGGATGATTTGAACCCCAACTATAAATATGATAATGAGATAAACAAATTTAGTACAAATCGAGATATTGAAATCAAAAGTGATGAAAAATCTAGATTCTTCAACTTTTTTCTACTAGAAATTGTTTTTTACGGATTTTTTTTTGCAACAGAGTGCAAAAAATGGAATAATGATATTTGTGCTCCATTGCTAATCAATTTTTGTTGCAGTGGGTAACATCAATAAAAATTATGAATCAGAAATCAATGGAATCCTCAAGTAGGTTTTCGTTCCAGAACTTATGCGATTTGAATTCATCATAACAGTATGGTCGACGGACGAGCAAGTGATGACGTTGTACATTTTTCATCCTTAAACCTGTTCGCAAGAATTTTTAATTACACCTATCGCTTGCGTTCATGAGATAAAACTTTCTTTGGACGCTGAACTTTTGCAACTCGCCATAATTTTTTTTTTCAGTCTCCAACATCGGATATCTTGAATGTCAGAGAATGATTCATTTGTACACTTATGCGCGTTTGCCTATTTTAGCTAAAGCAATTAAGTCACTTTACCCTCATACTCCATCTAGAAATGGTTTACAGTCGGAGGCTGATCTAACCATGATGTGAAGTCTAGTCAACAAATGTTGGATCTAACATTTGTCGAAAGAAGTACCCTCATCCGACTTGAGGTCCGATTTTGCTTATGTTTCTTATGCAAAGTCTGATGAGTCAGATAAAAAAACATTTTATAAATAAATAATGTCCGCTTCTCTCCAGCGGATATTCTGGCTACGCGCTTGTTACGCAAACAAATCTAATGTTTTCCAATTCTGATAATCTTTTTGCCATGATAAATCGAGTGTTGATTTTATGTGTAGAATATTGCGAGCAATTTTGTTAACGGGTAGTCGAATACAAAGAAACAAACCATACTTTTCGTACAATGAATTAATAATAATAATAAGGATTTGGATTTTGAACTATGTACCTCAAATTTATTTTGATGAATGATTTCCTCAGACATCATTTGAATTATTTTAAATGTGTTGAGAATCATCCATTCGTTGTTTGATTAACCGACATTTTAATTATTTTCTAATGTCACTGTTCAGGCTGAAATGAGCGAGTAGATCATACAAGCGCATCAATTATCGAAATCTTCATAGTTGTCTACTAAGATTAGTATTCGAATTGGCGATGTTGGGCACCGTAGTGATCTGTTATGCAATGCTACCCTAATCCTATTTTCTAGTTGAATCCTCTCTGAATGCTTTCTTATACTTTTTTAGAACTGAGACATCGACTAATCCATGTCGTGTGCTTGGAAACTTGCCATCTGTTTCTTTTGCTCTGGGGGACGTAATAAGTGTACGGATATTCATCTGCAATGCTTCGCTAACGTTCGGTTTGCGAGGTCGGGGCAAGGAGTGCCAAATCTTGGTAGTGATGGTGTTGCAGGTGTTGGTGTTGCGTACTGTGGTGATGATACAGTGAGTGACAGATGTCCGTTGTGGTGATGTACGTGTTGGTGGTAATGTCAGTGTGTTGGCTGGTAGAGGCAGTGTCTTGCCGTTGAAGAACACACGAGGCACATTAGCCTGTTTGTCCTTTCTGTATTGTTCATAATCAAGTGAGACAAGATTGATTTCGGATTATTGTTAACGATTCTGTCGTATCGCACAAAAAAAACAGGCAAAAGCATGAATGAAATATTAAAAAGAAATTCAATTAACATACATGTAGGTAGAGTTAACGAAAATGAATGGGATCGCGAAGTTATAGGAAAATATTAACTTTTTTTATTGACTATAGACGGACTTAATCAAACATCATCAGCGTGTCATACTAGGCAGATTCCCCTTTCCAACTTGCCATTTGATTATTCTGTCTGTTTTACTCTCTACATTTTGATTACGTTAACTGGATCTAATGTGATATTACGCCCATGGTGTTTTTTTTCCTTCAAACATTATCATCAACAACGAAGTTTTCGATCAAATGAAACGAGGCGCTGTGAAAGTTTACTAGTAAATACGGAATTAATATGACTCCGGTGTATAGGATATACGTGAGTTGCGGTGAATGTGAACATATTTCGGTAAGGTTTTTATTTGAAATGGACACTTCCGTGGAAATACATTCACCACGAAGGTTTCTTTTGAACACACACTTGCCATCGCTCCGTCAAAAATAACGACACTCATGTCTCCACTGTCTTGCAAGTTAAGCCATTGACGCCCGTCCAGTCATTCACGACCCGTCCAGCCTCCCAGGACAAATGCACGGAAACCAGGTCTAGATGAGTTGCCCTCGTGCTAGCGACGGGTATGGTAATCGACTCGAGCTCGTCGTTGTTCGCCTCTGTCGTCCGTGATGAGACGCAACAGTAGATCGTGATATGGACAAAATAACATGAAACAGAGCATAGGTCAGCTGAGCTGCTACTGGGAGTATAGGAGTTGCCAGTAACTGATGAACTGGTTCGTCTCGTTCACACCAATAGGTGATAGCGTTTCAAACCTAAATCGAAAAACTCCTACTCGAGACCTCTAAACAACCAGTCACCTCACCTGACCAAAATAGCCAGCAGTCTACACAACCACCCGCGCAGCTTAAAAAGCCTACCACAGAAGAAGAGCGCGCTCACTCAAGAATCATACCCAAAAGGCATAACCCCTTGTCTTGCTGCTAGAGCTCCCACAGTCGCAACCGCAGCAATCCCTGCTGACCCAATTCTACCTAAGCCGTACGTTCTCGCGAACACTCACAACTCAAACCTCCTGGGTAAACTCAAAGAGCCAAACGCCACGAAAGTTCCTGAAAATCACGCGATCACTCGACATCATCAAAGTCTGAGTGTGAACCGTCTCCAAAGTGAACAACTGCACAACACTCCAGTTGAACTGTCAGGGATTTCGAAACAAGAAAGACGAATTTCTATACTTATTCACCACCCATAATCCATTGGTGATAGGTCTCCATGAGATCAAACACCGATAGAGCGCCACCTTCAGAATCCCCTCAATATGACCTACACCGCTGCGAAGGCCACACCAATGTGACCACACGGCGGAGTGGCACTCTTGATCCATGAGAGCGTACCTGCTAAGCCAACTGCTCTCGCCAATACTCCTCCTTGGAGACTTCAACAGCTACTATGAAACAAGGTAGCGGGACCAATATATGGATACAATTTGAAATTAGGCTGATATGGGTGGTCCAATTAATGATGCCTCCTAACTGGCTTATCGAATTGAGCTGATATGAAACTGTTCCAGTGTCGACATCGGTGGATAACTATGCAGCGGTTCTTTGCATGTGATGACTTACTATAAATCCTCGTCATGAATAATATAGCGGTGCATAAGGTTCTGCTTCTCTATTCCTACCCTACCCTACTCTGCTCGTTGATTTCCGCCCTCTCGTTCTTTACTACCGGGTTCTCCAGTACCCGGTAAATCACTTCTGTTCGTAGAAACGCATAAACGAGGTCGGGGAATAAACGACACGGACGCTGGTTCGAGTTGGTCTCGTGTTTTGTGGAAACAGAAAACATTAAAAAGGCGATACTGAATTTGGGCCTGGGGATGAGCGCCGGAGCCGTTGTGGATCCTGGCGACGGAGTTGGCCGGCACGGTGTCCTGAAGGGTGTGGTAGTTGGCGTCACACCGTTCATTAGTGTTATAATTGGCAAATGAGGTAATTCGGTGATAAGACTCTCTATGTCTCGGTGGGAGAGGAACAGCTACATCATTTGTTGGTACTACACAATTTGTTAAAATACACAGGTTTCAATGTTACGCGTAAGTTGAAGGCGCCGTGAACAAACTGAACGGAAGACGACTCCGTTTCCAGTCTGTTGACTCTTGAGGGAAACGGTTAATGCAAACTTTGTTATTAGCTGACGATTAAAAAAAAGTTGTATAGAATGGCGAGTCCTCATATCTGATGTTGGATGAGGAGCACTGCGCGAATTGTTGAGGGCTTGTTTGGTATGTATCAGCTGTTGCATGCACGAGGACAGAAAATTTAGTTTTGGTTGAATGCCTACCCTTCTAACACTAAATTATAGTCATCTTACCAATAGAAAATGTCCTTCATGTATACGCCTATAGATTGTTTGGGCTTCCCCTAACTTATTATTCTAGCTCTATGCTTATTTGAAATAAAACATTCCAACTATCTCAACGCAACACATTGCAGTACAATTTTGTTGAGGTGTACAAAGCTTCATGAGTAG
The DNA here is from genome assembly GCA_016164225.1 of Gammarus roeselii. Lineage (NCBI taxonomy): Eukaryota > Metazoa > Arthropoda > Malacostraca > Amphipoda > Gammaridae > Gammarus > Gammarus roeselii. Next base: position 4,844 of record SDVV010041300.1, on the reverse strand, counting down.
AGTAATGGCTTCTATTAACAATATCCACGCTGCAATATGCACTAGCGATGCGCTCCTCAATGTTAGGCCGGTGGACAGGTATTTTGCACACCGATGAAGGAAGATGATGTGTTTGTCCTACTTATGTAATGGTTATTTGTTATATGAGTTCCCTAATATGATTTGCCTGCCTGACCCTGGCGGTTTGCTTAAGTTCCTTCTTGATATAATTGTGTATCAAATTTACTCCCATGTCCTAGTTGATTTTTAATGACGTTGTTTCCATGACTCCTTTGGTGGGTTTTATAAAGAACACAATCATATACTACATGAAATATGTTTGAAAAATGGAACCCGAATATTGTTAACAAGAATTTGTCCTTGATATAACAGTATGGAACACACGGTACAATATTGATAATGCATTATATCAGCGCTTCCATAACCAATATCAAACTGATGATTTTATAATCCATGTATTTATATTCCTGAAAACTGATGCATATATCGAAAGAGTTCATCATTTGACAAAGTATTTGAGTATCGACCAGCTCTATCTTCTCCCATGGACATAGAAAGAAAGATAATGCCATTGTATCTGTAAAATCAATACATAAGATACAATTTTCTGCCGGCAATATAATTAGAGAAGCTTACGATTGTAAAATAATCGGGTAACGGGAATAACGTAACCATCAATCAGCGGCGACTTACACGCGACAGGTCAGGATCCGTGTTAAAGTTGAGCATTAATAAAAAAGGCTTTAAATCAAACAAAATAACGCTTGGATCCCAGTTTTACAAAATTAGTCCGGCCGCGAAATATGAAGGGGCCGGTAAGGGGATTAGCAAGGAGGTCAGTGAAGATATCACCAAGGAGAAGTGTTCCAGCTGCCTGGCAACGGAACGATGCATGGTCAAACTGGAAATAAAAGTTGAACAGGCAATAATGAAGAGACAAAACGAATCTGAACTGGAGAAGAAGCGTAGACTGGAGCAACTGCAAAAGATTATACAAGAAGAAGTCTCGCCAATTCGAGAGGATATTAAAGTGGTCAAGGAAAACATGGTCCGCGTGGAAGCAGTAGCCTCGACTGCTTACAGGAGGGCACTAATACCTAACGAATGGACGGCGAAGGAGCAGCCAGGGACTGTTCACACAACGGGCGTATCTGTATCTTCTCTAAACACAACAACCACCGCGCCAACAACCACATCCACGCAACCCCTCACCACTCACCCTCCTCCACCGCATACTCTCAACTAACAACTCTGCATTACCCAACCCCCAAAGCTAACCCCCAAACCGGCTGATGTAGTTTTCGAGTTGCTGGGCGTAGCGGCGGAAATCAGCATGACGAAAGATACGATAAAAGCGTTATGCACAAAACAGGAAGCGACCAAACAAGGAATTATAAATAAACCGGCTGGGCTGCACAAACAACCTACAGACGAAGTATCTGCTGCTAATTGCCAAGATAAGGAAAGTGACCTGGAAGGAGGCAAGAATCAGAAGGTGGTCAGAAGAAGAAAAAGAATGAAGCATCTAATTGGAACTGGTCGTAAGACTACAGTGGGGACCTTCCCCACACAGAAGAGCAGCATTTATGTCCCTATCTACGGCGACATCACCGACCGACAGACGTTGAGCTAGGTATGGTGACAAACAGGAGACGACTGTTACTCACTTGAAGTGTTGAAGCGGCTCGGAAATTTTTTCGCGTTTAAAATTAGTGCGAGCTTCATGCAAATTAATCGGCCGAAATCGCCTGATGCCTGGCCCGCAAATGCCCGTGTACGAAACTTCTACGAGAACACGAAGAATTGCGAGTCCTCGGATAAATGTTAGTCGACTTGTACTTCCAATCATGCTGTCTAATATGCTATCTCTCGTCGATAAATTTTGCGTGGTCAATTTTACCTGTAATGGATTTAATAGCGTGAAAAGTGTTGTGGAAAGGTTATGTGCAAATAATGATATATGTGCGTTACAAGAGACATGGCTGTTCAAACATGATCTCCCAATTAGTCTATCTAGAGATGACAGTTTACATTACTCTTCCATTTCGTCAATGAACTCAGAGGAAAGTATACTTAGAGGAGGTCCATATGGTGGATTGACTTTGTCATGGTCTGATAGGATTAGTCCGAATGTAAAAAAAGACAGTACAATGATGATAGGATACTCTGGTTATCTTTGCAAATAGAAGGCATGTCAATTATGTTCAATAATGTGTAAATGTTATATGCAGCTCATCATAACGGAGAGCTGGTCTTAGCATATAATGAGAAACTAGAAGATGTATTGAGGGGATCGAATCACGTTCATGTTTGTGTTATGGGGGACTTTAACTGCCACCCAAGCAGCAGATCATTTAGCGAATGGCAGGTACATCTGGCGGACAATGAACTAAACTTTGTAGATGTTGCACTCCTGCCACAGGACACGCATGCTCATTTTAATCACAGCGGGAGATCAGTTAAATGGCTCGATCACTTTACTCTCACACCAGCAAGTGCCAACAATGTCACGCGGTTCTATGTCTGGGAATATACGCCCCTGTCAGATCACTTGCCGCTCCTTGCAGAGCGCTCATTACGTGCGCTCTCTATAATGGCAGAATCGGACGCAGTCACTCAATCTATCAACTGGCACTTCTATTAATTAATTAATTTGCTCCATTCTCCTCAATAAGCGAGTGGTTCTGTCACCGGAATTGATTCATATACATGCAAATGCTGACATGGATAAATTAGATGAGCTCTATGAGTGTATATTCAAAGCAGTTTTGGCGTCTCTGCGAGAGAAGCACTCGGGATAAAAACACTGCGCGGAATGCACCGAGTCCTGGGCTGGACCTGGCATGTTGCTTTCTTGCTCGACGCTAGCGTTGCGGCCTATGTGCAATGGCGTAATGCTGGGAAACCGCGAACGAATAACACCTGCCAATACGCATTCCGCTTCTCTAAGACACATGAGAACAAATTACGTGCAACTAGCTTGTGTGAGAAGATGATTAATGGACGGATGATCGATTTCTGGAAAGAAATGAAAAATCTGGAAACGATAGACAGCTCTGTTTCTCAATGTGTGAAAGGTATAACAGGGGAGGGAAATATTGCAGAGATGTGGCGCGACTACTTTGATGGTATATTGAACAGTGTCAACAACGTTGCTGACTCGAATATTGTAAATGAGGCGCTTAACCGGGAAAAGAATAATAATTATGATGAAACAAATATGTGGGAACTAAGATCAGCGGTTAGGAGATTTTAAAATGGGAAAGCTGTAGGGAAGGATGGTATACAAGCAGATTTTTTTAAGTATGGTCCTACTCAATTCCTTTAGGTCATGTTTTTTTCACTGGATGCCTTAGGTATAACTACCTACCGAAGCTACTAATGCATGTAACTGTAAAACCTATTATAAAAACAACGACAAAATGTGCGAGAGATGTAGGCAATTACAGACCAATATCAATTGCTACTTACCCGTCAAAACTACTTGAAATTGTGATTCAGAACAGACCTGGCGAATGTTTCCAAACGACATAAAACCAATTTGGCTTTAAGCCTCAACATGGATCGGGAATAGCTATTTTTACCTTGAAAGATAAATATTTTTTTCTTGTCAGTAGAGGATCGCCAATGTACTTGTGTTTTCTTGGTGCAAAAAAGCCTTTGAGCGCTTTTATCATTAGACACAGTTCATAATATTAATTGAAAGGGAAGCCTTTGTGCACCTTGTAAGATTACTAAAATACTGGTACCAACAACAACAATGTGCAGTACGGTGGGGAGCTTCAACATCAAATCCGTTTCGAAGAACCAACGGGATTAGGCAGGGGAGCCTTCTTTCGCCCCTTCTATTCAATGTGTGTGTAGACATCCTACACGAGCGTTTAGCTAATAGCCGTGTTGGGTGTCATATTAGCGACTGCTGTATGCCGACGAGATGGCCTTCATGGCTCCTCATGTGGATGCTCTTCAAATTATGCTAAATATATACGAGGCGGAGGTCGCAACGCTAAATATTGAGTACAATACTAGCAAATCTGTTTGTATGCCAGTGAAACCACGCACTATGCAAAAAATCCAGTTACGAATGAATAATGTAATAAATAAAACTCGGTTGGATTAATTGGACAGTATTTCCTATTCAGGGTACTCAATAACAAACAACCAGTGTGACAATGCTGCTATATCCAAACAGCTTCGGAAATTAAACGCGATTGACAATCAGCTTGTAAGGAGATGAAACTTTGCACGACAGATATTAAAATACAGCTCATTAAAACCTATTGCTTCCCTATCTAATGCAACTCACTGTGGTGTAAATTAACACGAGTCGCTATCAGTGGGGATGGAAGCGTTGGGGATGGAAGCAAAGAGAGGGCTGTATGAGGGTGTTGTTGTCCCAACTGTACTCTATGGAGCTGAGGCTTGGGGGGTGAGAGCAGAGGAGAGAAGAAGGTTGAATGTTTTCGAGATGAAGTGTCTGAGGAGCATGGCTGGAGTAACGCTGAGAGACCGGATCACCAACGACGTGGTTCGAATCAGAACAGGGATGGTGAAAAAGTTGGAGAACAGAGTGGATTCGCGTGTATTGAGATGGTTCGGGCACATGGAGAAAATGGATGAAGGGAGATTGGTGAAAAGGGTGATGAATGCGGAGGCGAGTGGTCGCAGGCCTAGAGGTAGACCGAAGTTTGGATGGATGGATGGTCTGAAGCAGGCGTTGGGAAGAAGAGACATGAATGTGGAGGTGGCGAGAGAGCGTGCAATGAACAGGCGTGAGTGGAGAATGGTTGATTTTGACGCTGCTCTGATGTGCTTTCCCGCCCTTGGCATCCCGCTGTCGGGAT
>SDVV010041299.1:0-10452 GCA_016164225.1 Gammarus roeselii | reverse complement strand
TATATATGTATTTATAAATGTGTCAAAATCTATTATCAATAAAATAATGTCTAATAAAACTTTGTTTGCTATATCCTAAATTTAACTGAAATGATTAGCATTGAAAATGCACTAAAACGCCTATTGCCTTACATTGAAAATGTGATAGATATTAAACTAATTGAAGATGTTCACAAGTACCTAAGACATCGTAGATATATATCTTATCAGGTGAAGAGTAGTCAAACCGTAAATGCTCTAGGACCCCTCCATCCAGTAAATCGTCTTCTAAACGTTAAAGTATATATTTGCTAGGAATCAATAACGAGAACTCCATATAGATATAGCATGGACTTACACCTCTTAAACATACATTCCTATGGTTATCGTGCAGAAATTTACATCTTGAAACTATTATTGAAGGAGCGCTAAGGGTTAGAGTAACCCTGGCTTAATCGTAACAGAATATTATGTATACATATAGAAAATACCACAATAATGCAGCAACCTAGCAATTATGCGTGAAATAGTGTGGAAGATGCAAACCTGGAAATACCATAAAATGCCTAACACTGTATGAGATATCTGATCAAAATTCCGAAAACAATACAAATTCAACTTAAATCAATCGATCATTACTAAGTATACATAACATGATATTTTAACTTACAGAAAAATCCATATCGTTCAGGTATTTTCGCTATTGGAAACCGCGTCAATGGAATACTGATATAACTGTTTCAAAACTGGGTAATGCAATATGGGGTAGATAGATTCTCGACCGTAGGTGCTGCAACATCCCACAATACATACCTTAACTCGCCAATAATCAGACAAATAAACCATACTATTCCTATAGATAATATATACATATGAAATAAATAGATGAAAAAACACAGAACCATGCCTGCAATCCTACCTTTAGGCTGGTACCATACAGGGTCGATCGCAGACTAGGGCTGTAAGCTGCCAACAAATAAACCATTCTAATAATATAAATATAATATATAATATGAACTAAATAGCAGTAAAACACAAAACATAGCCCACATTCAATATCAAAGTTGAATCAAACATCTCACCGCTAAAAAAACTCCACCAAAACCAGTTCCGAAATGAATCAAATATACCACAATTAGTTAAGAATACACGTATATATGTCCACATAAAAAGGTATAGAATTATAATCCATTCATAAATATATAACGAATCATTCACTCACAACGTAGCAAACGTGACACGGAAACAAATTTATAAGACAAAGAATAGGTAAGAGCAATCTCACCTAATTTTTCCAGGAGCGCTCCCAACATTTTGCGTACGGCTATCCTCAAGCGCACCCTCACCAGAAAACTAAAACTTGCTATAACACTATTCACACCAGAATCGAATAAATATATATATAACGAGCAACAAATAGTGATCAATTATACTCCCACTACAACCATCTCTGAAAAAAAATATACATTAACTGGGAAAAAGCGAGTGGATCTAATCAAACAATATCAAACATGCAATAAATAAAAATTTAAACAATGACTTCTATTCAAATGAGTCATCCAATAACAAACATAGTAATATATATCATGCCCTCCTACCGTGCGGAATATTCCAAAACAATCATATACAGTGTTGACAAGACCTAATAACGTACATCTACATAATCCGTACGTAAGCAATCGTAAATGAAAGCAACTAGATACCGTAAGGGAACTGAAATTTCCCTTATGGAAAACTATTCTCCAAGAGATAAAATTTTTGTTTGACATTTGACAGATACAGATCATTCGGACCACCCACTCTCAACTTCCCGGGTGGTCTCTCAAAACTTGCGTTCCTGGTATCTTTATGTACCATCAGTAACTAACTTGACCACAATAGTAATTTGTCTTAACTTATAACTACAATATCCGAGCAATACAGCGCCTGAGTTAGACACACTAACAAATAATATACTTCCTGCCCAAAAAAATGCGTTCTCGCGCCCCTAATTTTGGCTTATCTAATTCTTTCGCATTTGCGTTTTTGTACCCCTAATTATGGCCTATCTAAATTCTTCACATATGCGTTTTCGCACCCCTAATTTTGGCCTATCTAATTCCTTCGCATATGCGTTTTCGCGCCCCTTATTTTGGCCTATCTAATTCCTTCGCATTTGCGTTTTCGCGTTCCTAATTTTGGCCTATCTAATTCCTTCGCATTTGCGTTTTCGCGCCCTTAATTTTGTTCTATCTATTCCCTTCGCATTTACGTTTTAGGTGACATACCATCTACTATTGGTAGTCTTTAGTTTGCAAACTGCATTAAAGTCCTAATTGTGTTAGTTTACTCGAATTCCAAACTCCATACCTACGACCCTCATTTATTAACTGAATAGAAAATACCAGCGTGACCAATCGCGGCCGGATAGACGGCCGTTTAGACTTCCGTATAACTTTTTAGGGAATGTTCCCAGATCTGTAGATTGCCCCAGAAAAAAAAAACTTTCGGGTTCAAAATTTCTTCAATATACCATATTGAATCTTAAAACGCAAATACTTGACAATTTTTTTCATAAATTATATTGTTATTATTATTTCGTAGAAAATAGTTCGCGGATTGACATTTTTATATTTCTTGTCAACTATTTGCGTTCTATGATTCAATAGGATACATTGAAAAAAATGTTGATTCGGAAAGTTCTTCCTTTCAGGTCACTCTACAGATCTGGGAAACATTTCATTCGGCCGTCTAAACGGCCATCTATCCGGCTGCGATTTGTCACGGTGGTCCTGAAAATCCTGACAGAGCTTGGTCAGTGGGCTGAGCGCTTTATTTTAAACATAATATGTGAAATCATAAAATGCAATAAAGTTATGCAAAATGAAGTTATTCCACATTATTTTCATATTGCATGTGGCATGTGGAGCTTATATCACTGTTATGACACTTGAATCACTGGGTACTGGAATTAACTGATAAAAATACATATTTTTAAACATCGGTTTAAACTCCCATAAGCTAATAGTTCTGGCAGCGATGCAAACCGTCACAGAAGTATTAATTATCTTAGCAGACCTAGTTTTCTACATAATTTTTCCCTTTGCGGAGAGTAAATTGCTTAAAGCATGCTGATTGGGATAATTTTGGAAAGAATATGAAATACTTCCGCAATCCCAACAAAACAAGTTTTATCGAACCGTCAAGATAATTCTAATGTGTCTGTAATTGAGTCTATATTTGAGCAATGACATTGACTCATTGATCTTAAACGACGTTTATGTACTTACCAGCGGCACATTTTATTAAAATAATTTTCCAATGTAATCATTATCAATTTATTCAATATAATGCATATCTATGGTGCATAAATAAATCAAATATTGACTATACTAGGTATAATCAAACACTGTTCATGGGTCTCAGAATGTTTCAGTTTCATCTGTCAACTTACTGTATTTGACTAAACACATGCACGTAACTGAACAAATTAATACCATCATTTATACTAAATAGGAAGAGTCTTGCAATCACATAAACGAAAATAGGAACCGTCCGACGACCATGGGTCCGTCGGTAAGAACCATTCGTCCATCTTCGGTCAAGCCACAGAAACGTCAGTCTTGTGTCCGGTAATTACTGGGACCGCGCGACAATCGGGGAGAGGTTCCAGGACAGCTGCAAACTATACGGGTGTACCACAGGTAGTTCGCTGCCAGACCAACGATTTATGCAAACCACAGGTAGGGCCTCGCAGGAATACATCGTGCATGACAACTGTGACAGTCGCGCCGACGTGTTACGTTATGTTGCGTGCGGCTTGACATATTTGCTAGCTACGTTACGAGCATATTGTTGAAACCTTCCCAACCTAACCTAACTTAGTGTTACGTGTTTCTAATCTGCTGGGCAAATATACGACTTTTCTAACCCGCGGGGCAAACGTACGTAACTGTAGGATACGTATTTCTAATCCGCAGGGCAAATATATATTTTGAATAGGCCAACCTGTCGTTCACATTCTGGTCCCCGAACCTTTAGGACAATCGCGTATTAAACCTGGACTGTCTGACAATAGCGGAAAATGAGGGTTTTGATTGAACTGATAAATTGACTGTTCAAAAAGTATATGCTGGGAATTTTGGAGATGCGGTGATATTTTCCTCATTTGACAACACATGCCTACCCGGAAAGCAATACTTGCCTTGAGTGTTGGTGGGTTATTTACTACGGAAAAAAATTGTTGATGATATCCATAAAGTGAGACTTTGCGTTTACAGTCATCAAGCTCGTCGAGGTGAGCGAATGACTTGCTAATATCTTCAGTACAAAGTGTTAAGAATTTCTTTATCTCTTTTATGAAGATCATACAGTCAATTTTTATATCTAAATGTTGGAGATATGTAAGTATTTCTGTTTGTGCGTCGGTCTGTATCCTACAAACATTATACCCAGACGAAAAAAAAATTAACCATAAGTCACAAAATTTAAGGAGCACTGATAAATCGAATTATAATATACTTGGAGCATCATAACCACCAATTTAAAACAGTGCAAGATCTTTATATTTAGCTGTACAAAAATTTGTAAAGTACTTCAAACTGAAAAGAAGACCATACAATGGTCTCAGGGGTTACGGCGCAGCGACGGGATTGGGTGAGGAGCTGCAGTCTACCACGTGGGCACCCTCTAGCCAATTCCAATCATTAGGTAAAAACATACACAGACCTGAGTATAATATGTATGGTCAGCCACGGCTGGCACACAATATCGATAATACATAATGACAGGACTAGAGCCCATCTTAGTCGTTCATTGGGATAGAATTAAACCCACAGAATATAATATACCAGTGGTGCAAAATGCTATCTAATTTAATATACAGGGATGAAACAAAATTCATAAAATTTAATATTCCGGGATGTAACTAAATTACAATTCAATTTAATATGCCGGGATGGAACTAAATTCATCCAATCTAATATAGTGGGACTAAACTAATTTTATCCAATTTTATATAGCTGGGATTGAAATACATTATCAACCAATTTAATGTACTGAGAAGTAACTAAATTCAAGCTATTTAATATACTGTGATGGAAATAAATTACCATCCAATTTAATAGAATAAGCTAGAATGTGATATAGAATTTATTTCCGATTTACCTTCCGTATATATATTACATCGGATGAAGCTTTACATGAAGCTTCACATGTAAGTTCGTGTGTATCGATTGACCGAACAAGGCGCTTGTAAACGGGCGTTTGTCACTCCATGACGATGATATACATCAAATAATTGGTTCAACGAAGGAATTGGTTTAACGTTTCACTCCTCCAAATAAAACTTATGTGGTGATTATTCATTAATATTCGGGCTTCTCAATCGAAAGTGATGTGATGACGTGTATTCAACGTTTCTTGAATGAAGTGTTCTCTGACTTTACCATTTAGCACTGGGTGAAACCTGGACTAGCAGTTCCATAAGAGTTAGATTCAGAAATATACTTTTTAACACAGTTTTCCCATTCCAGTAGAAAGGTTTTTAAGCCTTGAAGCCCGCCTCAATGTATCATATAGATTAATATCTCACAAACGGGTTTTTATGTCATTTGACCATCCTTATAGATGAGGGTAGTCTAATATGTAATTAATTATATAATATAAAGAAAGATTAGAGGTGCAATAGATTTCGCGCCATCGATGTTCTGTTTACAATTTATATCGGTGGAATAGGGTTCATCCAATAACATGGCAGTCATTTACAGCGTCAAAATAGTGTGATATAATTTCTGGATCGTATTAACAATCAACATCTGAAGAAATTCGCACGAATGACCAGCGTTTTGAGGAAGAAGATCATTTTGTCATTCTGCTTGTGTGAACACATTCTAGTACTATTACTACTCAGTGCTAACTATCCGATCTGGTCAACTTCCATAGAACAGGTGATTGTTGGTATGCATTGTTTGACCTCCTAACAATATTTAAATTTTGCACATTTGCGTGCTCGTTAAATTACTTGGATCAGCGGTCGCATACAGCTGTTGAACTTGAACGCGTCTGCGTGGCAAATCGACTGAATACTTCTTGGTCGAGGAAATGAGGATTCTTATGACATTTTTCAAATATTTTCTATACAGAGCACTTTCTGCAAAGTATTAACAGATTGTTTAACACTAACATGATCTAGCAACACGAAGAGCTGAAAGTTTTTAAGTCCAGCGCACCATTAATGCCACATTAGAATCGGAAATAGTGCTATTCGGAGATTCATACAATTCATAGTAGAAATGCTAAAACTGCATGAATGATCCAACTTGATGCCTGCAATAATAATTATTTGGAATGATCGATTCATTCGCTCAAATAATCGTAACTTCGCCGCACTCAGACACGATATGCTACATAACACTCTTTCCTGTGGTAATTGGGAGACAGTCAGAACTGCGACAAGTCAGATCAGAATACCTCGACATTCTAAAAGATTGGAGCAATCGCGTCTTCCCCTTCGCTTGCGAATGGCAGTTAATCAAATTTGACGTTTCCCATTTGTTAAGGTAAATATAGATCCAAAACCGTTCGCTTTGGGGCCATCAATCCTTGTGAGTTTTAGGGCTGGCGGTCTCCATTGGAGGATACACACATGGCATCAAAGCCTCCCCTCCCCTCCCCCCCCGATGTCGCTCAATGCAGGCATAGGTTTGCTCGGAACCGCTCCAGCCAAGTCTATTGAATATTGAGCGATTACGAGCAGAGAAACGGTTACTAAAATTAAATTGATATTTTTTGAAGAGTACAGACAATCAATCGTATGTAATTTATAATTTGTTTTAATCAACAAGTTCTTCTGTATTCATCTATTGTAATATTGTTTATATAATGATAATTTTTCACATTTTTAAATTATATGCGTTACCTGTATCTTGTTTATTCGAATCGAATCATCATCTGTATATACATGATGTTCACTGACGTGCTGAGTGCACGTCAGTGAACATCGTGACTAATCCTTTTTAAAAAATGTAATAATTCCTGTGCTCTCACTTGACTCAAAGTGAAACTCATATTTTTAACATTAATCGTAATAACAAATAAAATACCATTGTCGTGATACTGGTTGTAATTTCCTTGATACTGCGGTTTATTAGACAACTCATGGCATCGTGCTTTCAGTCTCCTATCGCAGGTGTTATTTGCACAGAGAAGTAGTTACACAATTCAACACTTCTCTAATTGTAATATCATGAAAAAAATATAATCGGATATGGCAGGAGATCTCATTGTTTACTCCAGATGGTCTCCACAAGACATTGTGAGCATATCTCGATACATTAATGCTTAATGGCAAACGGTACATCGTACTAGGCGATCTATTGCTCATGAACAACTGACGTATTTACATAGATTAATGTAACTTGATGTGTCTCCAGATGACAGCTGAATGAATTTTACAAATTATGTTATTGATTAATTATTCAAGGGAAAGAGTAAATGTTTGGGTAAACGGAGTACGGAATCCGAGCTAGACCCGTGATGGGTGGGTGTCATCAGTGGAATAAATGTGTCTGTTTGGAGGTGTGATTCCAACAACCCTGCAGTGAGATTGTGCCTACGCGCGTGTGATTGCATGAATGTTTTTTCATACCTAGAAGACTATATGACCGCATGTTGGTATCCACCTAGATATCGAATTATTACTGCAGAATGTTAAAAGCACGATTCTAAAATCAAAGTTTTTATGTCACTGGTGGTACTTGGGAAATACATATGTTTATTTGAAACATTTATCTTTAATTGAACATTAACTGCAGTTTGAAACTTTCACCACTTCGTTTGATTGGGTTAGTGTTAGTGTTAATCAATCTGTTATTACTTTTCAGCAAGCGCTCTGTGTAAAAAAATAATTGTAAAAAAATCATAGGAAATCTAATTCCTGGCCGGTATGTCTTTTGTCAGACCATGAAGAGTTTAATCAATTTGTCATGCTGTCGTGTTCAAGGTCAACAGCTGAATTTGACCGCTGATCCAAGTAATTTAACGATCACACAAATGAGCAAAATTTATTTATTGTTCGGAAGCAAAACCATTGTATAGCAACATGGACATGTTTCTGTGGAAGTTGACCAGCACGGTGAGTTTGTGCTGAGTAGTAGTAGTACTAAAACGTGTTCATACATGGAGATTGGCAAAATGATCTTCTTCAAAACGCTAGTCATTCGCGCGCATTTCTTCAGATGGTAATTATCAATACGCTCCAGAAAATGTATTAAACTTTTTGACACTTTAAATAACTGCCAAGTTATTAAATGCACCCTACTGATATATATTGTAAACAGAATTTCGGTGGTGCAAAAGATAGTACACCTATTAAGAATTGATAAACTCGCAGATTAATTATGAAATTACAAGCAAAGACGATACTAAAAACTTCACATTGCCGATTGGAGACGTTTCGTAGTCCAGCCCATCATCAGTCCCATAAAATACAGAACACACATGAAATATAAATACGATTTATATAAATTCCAATGTGCCCCCAACTTTCTACCGACTACTTGTTGGAAATGATTGGAAATATTGTGGATTTACCTATCGATGCACCAGTTGCAGCGAAAATGATATGTGTTCCACTTTTAAGATTAGGTTTCAGTTTGTGAATATTAAGGGATTCAAGAATTTGAATGTCTGTTCCGTTGGAAGTGGAAAACAAATTCTTTTGTTAGAGATCATCCTACTATCCTGAGACTCTGCTGGGATGCGAATGACAGATTGGTGAGGCCGAGTGAGAACCTTTCCATTTCAAGAACTCCGCCTACCAATGCTCAGCGTCTCGGGTGTGGTATTTGTGTGGTCATGCTAACATACACGAAGATGCAAACGCGCACACTTGAATTTGCACGCCTGAGAAGATAACATGTTTCGGCAACCGGCCGTAGGAAAAAACATATTTTTGAGCGTGCCTACCGAAAGGGCATCCAGTTTACGATGAGCAAACTACGAGGTTGAGTTTCAGATGATGGGCCGAAATGTGGTATGCAACGGTGGAAGATTCTTTGTTGAGAAACATTTTCTTGTGGATCGTGCCCTACAATGAGAGCCTGCGATGACTCGCGTTGAGGTTCCTGTGGAAATGAGGCTCAAGTTAAATCAAATAACATGCGGAATGACATTGAGGCATGTCTCGTACTCTCTGTTTAAATATGAAAAATCAAAGTTTTCACCATCTATTAACGAAAATAGTTATGCCAATTCTTTTCAATTTGAAAGAACCGAAGCTAAAAATAACGAATTCTTCCTCCAGTTAATGTGGTTAACAATGCAACCAAGTCTGAAATTCATACCCGAATGTAGTGTCCAGTATTTCATTCGTATATTTTTGTTCACTTGATGTGGTATTTCATTTCAGGCTTCGGTGTACCGTGCAAGCCAACATTCATTGGCCCTGTGCTTTCCGATTTAAATTGAATGACAATACAATTATGCCTATACGAGATTACAAAGTTGATTTAAATTGATTGTCTGTTTTTTTTAATGCCTCTCCTTCAACTCAATTCAAATAGATATATGGATAAATCTTTAAATGTCATTTTATACTGAATGCCACATTGGTAAACAAGCTCAAACTTCAGTCATTATTTTCGTTACAGAGCAGTCTGCCTAAACGTGTGCGCTCGTCTTTGGTTTAAAAAACTTCTTGTGCTTGTTGTTCATCTGCGTTGTTAGAAATATCACGTCAATTTCCGGGCGATGCTCAGCACCTGGCGTAGTCGGGAAAGTGTGTCCTCTGTTACAAAGAGTTACGGGCGCCTGCAATCAGAACATTGACCGTAATTTCGATGTGTTAACATTATATGTTGTGAAAAATATGTTGGAGAAGTTACCACTTGAGAGCATTTTCTGATATTGTTTGTGAAGTACTTCTAAACACGAAGAAGTTAAATGGATCAGATAAGAGCTACGATGCGTGTTTATGGATGCACACATTTTATTGCGGGTGAACAGGAACCCACTTGAAGGAACTGGTGACTGGCATGACAAATTGTAACGTGGCTGACGGCTCACAGGCCCGTCCATAACGCATTCAGCGACGGGACACCGCAACGCGCAGTTTAAGTACGGGAGCTTGAAGTAAACATGTCACGTTTTTCTACGGTGGCACGCATCTTTACACCTGAGTCAATCTTTACACCTGAGTCGATGAGCATTGTGGGCGCAGTTTTAGTACTGGAAATGGTCTCACATGGCTTCCATATTCTATTCTTCGCATTCGTAGGAAGTTGTGAGATGTTACGATCTCAGTAAAAAATTACTGCTTACATTTCCAACAGAACAGACCTCAGTTCTGGAATCAGTTTGCATTCATAAACTAAAACCTAATCTTACTAGTGCAAACAGAGCATTTCCACTGCAGCTTCGCTGTCTATTGGTGAACTATTTTCAATTCGTTATATTTTTAACAAGTAGTCGGTAGATATGTAGTTCCATTGATAT
>SDVV010041298.1:0-10452 GCA_016164225.1 Gammarus roeselii | reverse complement strand
ATATTGTTGATGTTGTGTTTCTTTTCCATGAAAATCATAGGAATGTATGTTTAAGAGGTGTATGTCTGTACTGCATCTTTGTGGAATTTTCGTCACTGATCCCTAGCTAATATGTTGTTTATCGTTTCGATGATAA
The DNA here is from genome assembly GCA_016164225.1 of Gammarus roeselii. Taxonomy (NCBI): domain Eukaryota; kingdom Metazoa; phylum Arthropoda; class Malacostraca; order Amphipoda; family Gammaridae; genus Gammarus; species Gammarus roeselii. The sequence goes on along the minus strand of SDVV010041298.1, from coordinate 10,316 downwards.
TTTACTGGATGGAGGGGTCCTAGTGTAGAGGCGATTTACACTCTTTGGTTGTCATTTTGGAGTTCATCTATGTTCAACGTGAATTATGTATGGCCTCGTAGACGTCGATCTTAAGTTCCATGGGATTGTTAGTGAGGTTATGCGACAAGCTACTCATCGTTGTAATGGTTTACTTAAGTCATCAGTAAACAGAAGTCTAGATTTTGGCTATGTCCAGCATGTGTCTTTGTTCGAGGCTGTTCAGAGACGATGGGTTAACAGATGCGAGGTACGTCTGTGGCATCGTACCATGACTGGATGTTACCTCTAAATTCGTTATACATCAGTGGTAGATTGCTGAGATGTGACCTAGTAAAGCATTTTAGATTTCATTTTTTATGACATAGTGGGCTTGGATTTTGTACTGCTGGAGGCATAGCATCAGTTTGGTCTAGGAAATTACTAGAGATTTGAATGGTATCGTAATAAAAATAACATTATACTCATGAACTCGGTGTTAAATGTCAGATATTTTTAGTATAGCTGTTATACTTGTATATATTCTTATTCATGAACCAGATCACGTAGGATTTTGGACTAGGATTTGTCATCTGAGTGTGGTAGGATTCACCGTATATAATAGTTAATCATTGTTGCTTAAGGTAGAGTAGAGAATCTTATTTAGCTATTGTATAGTTCTTGTTATACATTTTCGCCTAAGTTTACGGAATGTTGCGTATAAAATACGCTTAATTGGATGAAATGCTTCAAAAATTGGTAGGTTTTACCTCTCGACACTGCATTTGGGCCCGGTTCCATGTTGCATTGGAGAACTAATCTACCGGATTTGTGTTGAGTGTTAGTGTTGAAATTCTTCAATAATTTAATGTACATCTCAATTATGTCATCCAATCGAATGTCTTTACTTGATGCTTATTCCCACAAGTCTTACTTATATAAATGTTTGTAAGACGTTTGCAGTTTAGACACTTAAAAGTTATTGAGTAATTCAGACTTCGTTATGAGTCTGCGTTCTAATTCAGAATATTTGACTTTCTCGACCATTCACCAGATCCACTTTAACATTTTTCAGTTTAGGTCTGTAATGATGGCCTTAATCCTAACTCATCCTAACCTAAAATTACCAAGGATTGTACATTTTTCCCGGTTTCATACTTATGTTTGGTATTTTCTTCATTGATTTAACTTTCATCCTTATCAAATCTATCCACTTGACTCTGTAGTTTTACCAATCTTTAGCAGATGGTGTGCCTACATATATATTTATATATTTTTTCACTTCGCTTGTTACAAGTCCAGTAATATCGACCAGTTTCGAGTAATGTTAGGTCATCGCTCGTTTGTGGGCTTACGAGCTCAAAACGTTTATGTAAGCTTACCGCATACGTCAGTAAGTGTTACGAGTGTTAAAGCGTTAGCAAAATTTATGTATGGTTTTACTGTTGGAATATGATTTTTTTTGTAATGATGGATGTGATGCACCTGCCATTTTCGTCTATTATATCGAATATTGAATAAATTCACTGCAACATATTTACTACAGATCTGCGTTGTAAGGTCCGCAATCCACAAGACCTAGGATATAAACCATGTTTAAGGTACATAATTAGCGAAATATATATCAATGTACGACAACATAGATCAAATATCGAGGAATGCAAAAAGAGTTACCATACACTGCCAAATACATTATTACCTAGGCATCCTAACCTAGTCCATCCAATAGTTATGTATTATAATCAAGTTTGATGGTTATGTATGATATTGATATGTATGAATCTATCCACTAGGGCTGTATATTTATCATATCAAAAGCAGTTGAATACCTTTTCCCAATTTGGTCCACCAAATATCCTTTTCCAGATGTTTAGATTCCAAATTTTATCGTTATCTCTGTTACATGTTCGGATGAGACTCAGCAGGTAGGATCCAAGAGATCTAATGCACTTCAATTTGTTACATTTTTAAAGTGGATCGGTTATACGCGATGTTAGGTTCAAAGATTTAGTCATTCTAACCAACTTAACCAATAATTATAAATCTATATTCGAGTTTGATGGTTATGAAAAATATTTAGTCACTATTTTATGCGATGCACATATCAAATCCATTCCAGACGGCTCTATTTTACATACTTCTTCTTCTAATGTCACATACCAGGTACACACATAGACGCTTTGTACGCATATGCAGGACCGGGCACGGTATAATGACGTCGTATACAGGGATAGTTACCGATACAATGTAGACGCACACACACACACACTTATTTTGAATGCATATACAAGATCGGTTAACATCTGAGGCACTTTACCTCTGATATACGTTTTTTCCATTAGAAAAAATCCCTTGTTATTGTTACAAGGTATTTAATGTGTACCAGCTTCACGTCATGTTGGGTGAAAATGAATAATCATCTTAACCTATCCTAACCTTTTCTAATCAGGAATTATATAGTATCGATCGAGTTTTCGTGCATTTTATCACGGTTTGCTACCGCTATATGCGGGTATAATGTAGCTGTATTCACGGTTTGATCCCGCCATATGCCGGCACGTGTCGGCATATGCCGGCATATGCTGGTATGATGTAGGCGCATTCACGGTTGATGTCGGTATAATGTTGGCATTTACACACATTTTCCAAAAGGGTTACCATACACTGCTGAGTGCATTAATATCTACCCAACCTAACCTCACCCATAGAACAACATCCCTGCCGTTGATACAAGATTTTTTATGTGCATCAGCTTCATGGTATGTTATGTTAAAAGAAGTAATCATCCTTTCCTGAACTAACTTAACTTATGTACGGTATTCAGTCAATGTTTCCTACGATGCATAATAATACATATCTCCACTTTTTCCTACATTTTGATCGATCCTTTGCAGTTTTGATAACTTACACCTAATTATTTCTACTTCGCAATCAATCTCGACTCATATATGTTACCAGAGAGGTCGGATTTTTCAATCTTAGGTGACATGATTCTCTCTCCTCATGTTTCATTACCAGTAATTTTAAAACAAAGTCATATATTCATTTGATTTTCATTATGCAATTTTAAACTTCTTATACATGACACCCTTTCATTACCCCAATTGATAATTCGGTTTCCTTCAATGTTCGAGATTTTTCATGCATTTTATTACGGTTTGATACCGCAATATGCCGGCATATGCTGGCATATGCTGGTATAATGTAGCTGTATTCACGGTTTGATACCGCCATATGCCGACATATGCTGGTATAATGTAGCTGTATTCACGGTTTAATCCCACGATATGCCGGCATATGTCGGCATATGCCGGCATATGCTGGAATAATGTAGGTGTATTTACGGTCAATGTCGGTATAATGTAGGCCTTTACATAAATTTTTGTGCATAAGGGTTACCATACACTGCCGGATGCATTAATACCTACGCAACCTAACCTAGCCTACAGAACAACATCCCTTGCTGTTGTTACAAGATATTTAATGGGCATCAGCTTCATGCTATGTCATGTTAAAAGAAGAAATCATCCTATCCTAAACTACCCTAACTTATGTACGATATTCAGTCATTGTTTTATACAATGCATAATACATATCTCCACTGGTCTCTAAATTTTTGATCAATCCTTTGCTTTTTGATACACACATCCAATTCTGATCTAGTAAATCATCAAAAACCTAACCTAACCTAACTTATGTACGATATTCAGTCGTTGTTTTATTAAATGCATAACAAATATCTCCATTTGTCTCTACATATTTATCTTTCCTTTGCAGCTTTGATAACTAACACCTAATTATTTCTATTTTGCAATCAACCTTGACTCATATATGTTACCAGAGTGGTCAGATTGTCAATCTTTGATGGATTGAATGTTACAAGTAATTCATATTTGTTTCCATCATCATACAATCGGGCGACTTCATCTCAAACTAGGTATACCTAGTTTGAGTCGCCCGTTGTTCTACAGGTTAAGTTAGGTTGCGTAGGTATTAATGCATCCGGCAGTGTATGGTAACCCTTTTGCACATAAATGTATGTAAATGCCTACATTATGCCGACAGGGCCGTTCGCACACTAAGGCTGCAAGTTGAGTTATAAGGCATACCTACCACAATAATCATATAAAATAATATATAGTGATAAATGAACAAACAGATAAAAATATCCCAACCCCCCAACGACTACAAACCCACCAATCAAGCATCGAATGAGTCATATATACCACAACTAAATAAGAACACCAACATATATATCCACAGAAAAAATATATAGAAACAATAAACCAGTCATAAATATATAACGATGTATACACTCACAACGTAGCAAACGTGCCATGGAAACAAATTTATATGACAAGGAACAGGCATGAGCATACTCACATAATTCTCCAGGAGCGCATCCAACTTTCTACCTAGAAGGGTTTCTCTACCGCAGCAATCCCCCCTCCAGAAAACGTGCTATAACACTATTCATACCAGAATCGAATAAATATATGAAACGAGCAACAGTTAGTGACCAATTATACGCCACTACAACCATCTAAAGAAGAAGAAACTTATATATAAATACAATATATATTATAATACAATACAAATAAAATGTTCAAAACATAAACCATGCCAATGCATTTCCGAACGCTGTCCGTCCATCCGTCCGTTCATCCGTCCGTCCATTCATCCGAATGAGACAAGGTTGCATGCAATGCCCCGGTGAAATGCAAACACCAGAGGTAGTGCGTAAATGTTTTATTTATATAACCTATTAACATATAAAAAGCCTAATAATATATATAACCTAGTAACACACCTTATGAATAATTCGAATGCTGTCCATCCATTCATCAGAATGAGTCATCCGTTAGCCGCCTGTCTGACTTCGGCCGTCCCCCTTTTGCTTTTTCCCTTCCTTCCCCCCCCTCCATCCGTCCGTTAGCTGACTCGGGCACCAAACCAGTTCCGGCACCCTCCGCCCCCGCCCCCCGTTTCTGTGCGAACCCCCGTACGCTCGGCTGAGTCAAGTTGCATGAGTTGCGCCCTACCCTGCCCACCAAAATGACTCTAGAATGCTGTTCGCGGAGTACTTTACTCTACTCCCAGTGCCGCGGAAAATAAGCTCCGTCCTCTAAGCTTGACCCAAAATTTGTCATGAGTATCCTAGGTTCTATCATAAAGATGAATGTGTTGATCCAAAAACATGAGTTTATGACTCAGTGGAATGTTGTATGAATGGTTGCCCCCAAAATGATATTAGACCGCAAAATTATTGTAACAAGCCAGGTAAATTTTGGAACATTTATAAAATAATCGACATGAAAAATAAAAGGAAAGTTAACCGTTTTACATAAAATGGAATTGTGGTACAATACAAAGAATACTTATTTAACGCGGGGACGGGGTGGCCGAGTGGTTAGCGTATCCGGCTGCAGTGTCAGATTCTGGTGCTGCGTGTCGCGAGTTGGAGCTTTGGCACGGATACGGCGGTCTTGTGGCGGGGAGATTGGGCTTCTCCCCTCTCTGTGTCTGCCTAACGTAGCCACCCCCCTAACTAGGGGGAAACAGCCGAATGTCTATACATACATATATAAATAGTATGTTTACGTATAAATATATACAGGTTACCTTTGATGCAATTTCAATTGCAGGGTATTTATTGCACATTTGTTGCAGGACACGAGGCGTTTTATTACAATTCATTACAGGACATGAATCGTTTGTTGCAATTCATTGCTAGGCATTTCAGTGTATTGTGATAATAATAGAAACAAACATATAAGATGATTTTTATTGATAAGACATTAACATAGGTTTCTACATTCAAACATTCATATTACCAATTCCTTTCACATAGATTCCTCGACTGCCTCTTATCTCTTCCCTCTGACTTAGTGAGGTGCGGTTTTGCGATTGTTCGTTCTCCAAAGGTGATATACTTACAGTGAACTGATATATATTATGTTATATTATCAGTGTGATGATACGTGGTCTTATAGATGATTAACAATGTTAATATTGAGTTTGTGTATTCCCACGCTAAGCATGCCCAAGAGTGCAGTGTTGATTGCTCCCGGGAGCTTATCTCTCGGTCTCGACTCTATTTTTTTAGATAAGCTACTACCCTCCGACAAGCAGTCCTACTGCCGTGGACGTTTCATTCTATCATGATTGTCGGGACGATCAAATATGTTTCTTGTTACAATTAATAATCGGTGAGGTGCTGTTCTGTGATTATCCAAATTATAAGTTATTTACAGTGAATTTATGTGTATTATGCTATACTGTCACGGTACGTGTAAAGAAAGTCAAGGCTAGGGCGTGTCATTCAAACGACGGGGCAATGACGTCATCGGATCATCGTTGACGTAACAAGCAGCAGGGCCAATGAACGAGGCGTCAAGGGTACCAGCAGGTTACAATTGGTCGAGTCAAACAGGGTAGCGACAGGGAACTTAGGGAGGGGTACTGGGAAGTTGATAAGGAGGGCAAAATATCACGAGACGTCAGGGAGCGACTACAGGCCGAGCGGGCAGGCCACCGGCCTTAGTAGAGGGCCAGAGGACAGGAGGGCCGAACAACGCGAGACGCCGGAAGCAATTGGGGGAAGGTAATTATTAATGTGGAGCACAGTGGGGAGGGAACAAACAACGTGATGTGTCCGCGAGCTAAATGTTCTCCGTCGTTCAATTAATTTAGAAGTGTCATCTTTTCTGCTACCACATGAGTGGGAAATTGCTGCCGTGGCGAGTTTTGTTCAAGACGAGCCAACTACGGCTCATGGGTGACGAGTGGGCGGTTGGGCCGTTCCAAAGTAAGGACTGGGAAGGAGCAGACAATATGCGGCCCTTAGATTGTCGACCGTATTGGCGAGCCACGAGTGAGTTGCTCGTCGCGTCACGGCTCTAACCGGAGCCGGACAGGACTACGGCCAACCAGAGGCGGCTCAGTGGGTTGAACCACTCCAGTTAAGCGACCAACCAGGTCGCGTGTCTCCAGTGAAAACCTGTGAACGGAGAGTTCCTGTCATCGGTCGTCGAAGGGTCCAGCTGGGGGCACCGTGTCGTGATTCTTCAATTTTATTATCGATAGGTCGGGTCAGGTACCGCTTGGGGTTGTGAGCTGGGCCAAATTGGGTATTGTGCATTGTGCTGGCCTTAACAACTTTTCCTATGGTGTTAAATTAGATTGTGCGTTGAATTTGACGAAGCTTCCTCAAAACGGTGTTTATTAGTTTTTTAATATATTATAAACCAGCGTCAAGTGTCATTACCAATGTAAACAATTCCCTAATAAATCTATATATCTTTCCTGTCTCCTTTATTTGTCTTGACCTCTCCTTCACTATCCATATCCTCTATCTCCTTCATTCACCTTCAATCTGCGTTTCCTTACATACGCGGTCTTGTAGATGATCTATTTTACACATGCCAGAGTTACGATCCCTGGTAGAAGGTTACTTTATAAACTGTGCCAGAATCTGTTTAGGTCGGCGTCGTCATCTTCCATTTTCACTAATTTATTTTTCCAGAATGCTTTAGGTAGCTCATCTAGGAACGTTTGAACGAGTTCATTGACACCTATGCAAAGCACTGTTTTATTTAGCAAAAAACTCTGTAAGAGGTCGATAAGGTGGACACGACTTTGAACATTGGGATGACTAATGAAGCCTGTATCGTCATATATAAGTGGTGTGTTGGTTTTTAGGCAGTGGAGTAAACCGGGGGACAATGATTAAGCAACTGCACGCAATGAGGCTGTATTTACTGCTGCAACATCACCATTATTTGTCTCCTTTTGTTTGATCGGCTCCGGTGTTTCAACTCTTTTGTATTGATTCTTGTGCGATATGGACCTAGGATAGAATTAAATGATTTTAGGGCTATTTCTGACGAAGCGTTAAAATCGAGCATATCATCCCCTTGTTCATTCAACTTATGATTGCGGATTTGACTGTTATGTTCTGCTATTCCTAGCCATGTTATAACAGATAAGAGTGTGGCGCTACCACCAGTTGGTGTGTTTGTTAGCTACATCGTTTCGTATCGGCGTGCCCGTCAGCTGCCCATTTATTGTCGGTATGCCTGTTAGCTTCCCCATTCTTTGTCGGTATGTCCGTCTATATATTCCACGCAATCATTATTCCCTATGTAAACTCCATTTATGCAAGGCAGTACTGGTTTTTACTCCTGTAATGAATTGATTTTAAACTGAATTTAGGCTCACATAGGATTTAGATATGAGTAGCCGAGTTAGATTTTTCAGGAACAATTAAATATATTTTTACTAGAGACATAGCATCAGTAGGGTTTAAGAATTTCTTATAGATTTAAACGGGTATCGTAGTATTATTACTTTCTTACGCCTGAACTCAGTGTTTGTTTTACTGTAAGATATTTTCTGTGTGGCTTATATGTTAGTAAACAATCTTAGTTCTGATGCAGATCACATTATAAGTTAAAGTTTAGGAATTTTTATATTTTATTAATTACAAGATCGGTAATGTATATCGGCATCACGTATTGACTGACCATACACCTTTCATATTGGTGTAGGATTTATTGTCTGGGTGTGGTAGGATACACCGTATATCATACTTTATCAATGTTGCCTAGACCCTTTTAATTTTTTAGTTTGCCTTTGGAATTTTGTAATAAATTTTTACACCTACACACGAATAGTTACGTACACATACACACGTACATACATATGCACATACGTACACATTTCTATACACTTACACACATACACAGGTGAAGTCTTGTCGATCAGCGATAGGTCTAATGTTCTACAAAAATAGCTTGTAATCGAGCTATATTAGCTAGCTACATACCAAGACTGGAGTTAGTGTTACAATAGGTGTAAGTGGACACGTGCGTATCGCCTTCAAATAGACATAAATGAAAGTTCACGTTGCAAGAATTAGTTTACATGTGTTAGATGAAAAATTCTCTGAAAGATGATATGACTTGGTTTGAACAAATATAACAGTTATCTTAAAAGGGGGTACTACAAGAATCTGGAGAGTGGGGATATTATTCATGTATGGACGAAGAATATAAGAAGTCGGATTTATCAACTAATGTCGATACGTTACAGTTGTTTGTAACAAAGCTCAAAGAAAATATGAATGTAAATATCGAAATTGATATGATCCAAGTAGAAAATTTTCACGAGTGTAATAAAGCTGAGGTAGTGGCAAATAAATTCTATCTAAGATCAAAATTAATCTAGATTGCATGCAAAAATTTCTTCTGGATAAAGATCAGAATGACTTTGAATTGGAAAATGATCGAATATTTAAAGTTCAAGAAGAAGACGAATTGCATTTGTGGAATTACGCGCATGGAACAGCCTTTGACATTCGCATTAAAGATATGCGGGAGTACATGATGGATTTTGCGAGTAAACTGATATATAGTGATGAAGGGATTGGTTGGATCATTGAACCATGCTGTTTCAATGCAAAACGTGTAGATAGCACTGATGATGCACGCAAGATATGTAAATATACTAATTAAAAAGTGATAAGTCATGCAAATCCTAAATCAAATGTTTCTATTATCTATAAACGTAAATATCAAAATTGATATGTTCCAAATAGAAAATCGTCACAAATTTAATATAGCTTAGGCAGTGGGGAATAAATTTCATCCAGAAACAAAAAAGAATCTGGATTGCATGCAACAATTTCTTTTGGATGAAAATCAAAATGACTTTGAATTGTAGAAGTATCGAATAATTAACATTCATGAAGATGAAGTAATGCATTTGTGGAATTACGAACATGGAACAAACTTCGGTATTCGCATTGAAGATTTAATGGAGTATATGAACGATTTTGAGAGTTAACGGAAATATAGTGATGAAGGGTTTGGTTGGATCTATGAAACATGCTGTTTCAAAGCAAAACATGTAGATAGCATTGATGATGCAAGCAAGATCTGTAAATAATAAATAATAATACACTAATAAACAATGTAAATCCTCGATCAAATGTTTCTATTATCCTAAAACTCAAAGGTCAAGCAATGAAATGGAAATAAAAATATATCATGCCAGTCTGTCCGAGGTCATAAGGGTATGTCGGAGTTGGTAAAAGAATGTATTTCAAGGAACGAAGCAGAGCTCAACTGGGGTCATCACAAATTAATCGTTGTCATATAACTATAGGGGTAAAATGATTTAGATGTGATACAGATAGCTAGGTTATATATCAGAGTCGGTTCAGATTTTGCTTTTGTAGTTCTGTACTGGAAAGATGAAGCTTAGCTTGAGTTGGCGTTATTTCGAAAGTAATAGGGGAATGGGGGTATGTAATCATT
>SDVV010041297.1:0-10452 GCA_016164225.1 Gammarus roeselii | reverse complement strand
ACCTGGACTCCCATGTGGAGATAACTGAACTAGTGGAAACTGAAGTGAAGGAGGGATGTAAAGTGTTGGGTGCACTAAAGAGTGTAATGAGCTGTAGGACGTTGGGGATGGAAGCAAAGAGAGGGTTGTATGAGGGTGTTGTTGTCCCAACTGTGCTGTACGGAGCTGAGACTTGGGGGGTGAGGGCAGAGGAGAGAAGAAGGTTGAATGTTTTCGAGATGAAATGTTTGAGGAGCATGACTGGAGTAACGCTGAGAGACCGGATCACCAACGACGTTGTTCGAATCAGAACAGGGATGGTGAAGAAGTTGGAGGACAGAGTAGATTCGCGTGTTCTAGAGATGGTTTGGGCACATGGAGAGGATGGATGAAGGGAGATTGGTGAAAAGAGTGATGAATGCGAAGGCGAGTGGTCGCAGGCCTAGAGGTAGACCGAAGTTTGGGTGGATGGATGGTGTGAAGCAGGCGTTAGAAAGGAGAAACATGAATGTGGAGGTGGCGAGAGACCGTGCAATGAACAGGCGTGAGTGGAGAATGGTTGATTTTGACGTTGCTCTGATGGGCTTTCCCGCCCTTGGCATCTCGTTACCAGGATGGTCGTGGGTGGTGGGGGCCCGGCCATTATGACGCGACGGGGGTAAACCAGTGAAAACTGTCGGCCCTGCTGCTGACGATGGATCCACGGACTGCACTTGTGACCCAGAGTGTATGTTGAGGGGGTACCGGCCGGACCCCTAAGCACAAAAGGGCTAAGTTGTGTGAGTTTGTGAGGGTGTGAGGTGCGCTTTGCCGTCGACCACCCCCCTTTCTGAGGGATGCGGCCTTGTGTCTGCATCTGTAACTGTAGAAGTATCAAGGCTGAAAAATTAATACTAGTTTATTATATACTCCTGGAAAGATTTTGTTTCACGAAGCATGTTTTTTGATTACTTTGGGATGTAATTCCTGTTGGTCTGTGGGTAAATATCTCGGTAACCAACATCACTTACAAATTATATAAGTATTGGAAGTGAAAAGCGAAAAATTAACCGTAAGGTAGATCCAAGATAATAAACAATTGTTAACAAACTGAGTTTGTTGTATCGTGTATAACATAGTGTCTAATGCACGCCTTGATTCGGCCTCGCTCATTTTCTTATCAGACTGGTGAACTGAAGCGTTTTGCTGGTAATATCCGAGCAGGTGTAGAACAGAACCACGAACACAAAAAAACTTACAAATGAAGCTGACGACTAGCCATGGCCAGTGTTAAGACAAGAAGGCATCACTTACCGTGACCTGGAGCGAGACCCACTTCGCGATCGGTGGCCTTCATCATCAGAGCCTTTGTCACTTCCTGAAAACATGAAACATGCATGGTTATTATCTGACATACATTTGTAAGTGAACGAGGAAATGCAAATTTTAGTTACAGTTCATTAAACTAAATAGAGCAGTTTAGCGTTGATTCATACGCGGAAGAATATTAACTTCAATTTGGTGGTAGGAGTGGAACAGTCTCAAACACCGTTAAAAAGAGCTTCATTTCAGTGTTCTCAACAACCATAAAGAGGCTTAGGCAAAAGCAACGTGAGCGTGTTCAGTGACGATACTTGTGTAGATTCAACACGCAAGTTAGTAACGGCCTAAATATGTATCCGGTGATGGGACACGTAGCTATATGCGCTGTAGGTAGAGCTGTAGCTATTCATGGTCCTTCCGAGCGTTGCGGAAAAATAATAAATCTAGTCATATATCCCAAATCCTTACTGTGCCGCATTACTTTGACTCAAAAAGAAAGGGACGTCATTCATCTTATCATGTCATTTTGTTAATTCTTCTTGAAAACTCTCTCACGACCACGTAAGTTCATCTCATTTCAATTGGCCTTATCATAAGCACCCACCCAACAGCATCGCTAGCTCAATTACCGTCTCTTCCAGATCAACTCAATGCTCTTATCCTGCTAGCTTATTATCTCCATCGTTCATGCAAGTCATTTAATGCCCCTGACCCTACTCCCACCATCCACTGCTCTTTCCTTCACTTACCGCCTTCATTCTGCCCCTCCATCAGCTCTTCTTCCTCATCATCTTCTTCTTCCTCCTCCTCCTCGTCAGCAGGCGGCTGCAGCATGGCGTCGCGGTGCCTGTGCGTGCGGTGCTCGGGCGCAGTCAGAGGCCGGTGCGTCACCACCAGGCGGGACTTACTGCGGTTCTCGCTCTGTTTTTGGCGCCGCTTGCTCAAGCGCACTCTTCAAAACGAGGAGGGAGCAAGTTGGCTCAGGTAAGCTAGAGGACGGGTCCTGCTAATTCATAATCAATAGCAGCTCTGAACATAAATCAGTCTTTCTCTGGTAACAAATAGACAACTGTATTAAAAGCAACCTCACGTTGCTCATGTCGTGAGTCACTGATGCCGATGGCTTCATCACTCCAAACTTTCTAACCTGTTGTACCTGAGCTAGGATTTTGCATACATCATTGACACTGGTGCGCCAAACCACAAATCATCACTGCAACATCCACTGTTCCTACGTACTGCTGCAACAAACCATTTACACTCACCGTATCACAAGCCCCTAGTTTCACTTCAATCTGCTGCGCCATTGAGTCAAGCACTCACCGTGTCTCCAGCTCGTTGTAGTAGACAGCATCGTTGCGAACGACAAAGAAATAGTTTTCTTCGTAACCCTTGGAGGCTTTGTTCTTCACATTCCAGTTGTATTCCCTTGCCATGAGATATTCATACTCATCCTCCTCCATGTAGGCTACACCCTCATCCACATCGCGCTTCCGCTTCTTAAGCGTCTCGTCAGTGGGCAAGAAGTAGGCCACGAACTGCTCGCCCGACTCGTCCATAACACCCCTTCGGTTCATTGGGGTCAGAGGTTAGTCAGGAACATCAATAATGTATCAACTTATTAGCAACAATAAGATGCATGGCCAATTTGGCATAAGTAGTATAAACAAACAATATTATAAACAATGTAATTAAAAATATATTTCAATATCTAATGAAGCAGCAGTAAAACCAAACATTGTCTGCCACAGCGGAACGATCACCTCCTACCATCGTCTGTTAGCTGTTTCTAAAATTATTGTTCAGTTAGTTAATAGTATTTAATAATGATGATAGGACTCAATTAAAAAAAATCATTAATGGCGTTGGATTGTTCACACATAGCTACTGTTGCAACCAAAATGCAGCCGGTAGACTGTCAGTGTGATATAATCGTTTGTACACAAGCATAATGGAGCCTGATATCAGTTTATAACCACGCTTGCATCAGCTAGTAGTTTTGATGATGGAGATTGCCGCAATCGGCACAAGCAAGGGTGGTTGAGATCAGCACCATGTGAACGAACCTATCAATTGACTGTAGTTACACCCTTTCATATTGATAAAATTGGTGAACGTGAACACTCTTTCTCTTAGAAGTATTAATTATTAGGACAAATACATTTTTAAAAATTGACTTCCAAAACATGTCTTCGTTGAATCTTGAAATTGACTATATTTTTCCACAGAAGCTCTTGAACAATATATTTCATGTGATGATAGCTACAAAAAGGTAGCAAGAGAGACGAATAAAATAAAATGCAGAATGTACAAAAAAATTAACCAACTGATAAAAATGACAGAATATATTGAAAACTATAGAAGGAGAGATTGTTTCTCAGGATTTTGGGAAGTTCTCAGAATCCATTTTTACAACTGTCAAACTGGAATTTTGCAAAAACAACATTCCACGTGATTATAGTGCTCTGCAAGAGCTTGCAAATGATGTATTGCTTCTCATTATTACTCTGAACTTAAAGATGGCTTGACAATTCGTTTTTTTTTTCATTTGATATTTTTTTCATTTGAATTTTGAAGAAAACACTGCCTATGATTGTAGTACTTTGCAGGATATTTCAAATGATGAATTGTTTGCCGTAATTATTTCATGACTTTATAAGTCTTAGCAATATTTGTGTGTGTTACAACAGATAGACATACACATGTTTGGAATAAAGGATCAAAACCCTGTTGAATGATACATGACGCTCATCAGTCCACTGAAAAAACAACGGCACTATGTAAATTATTGTCTCCTTGCTAGGGCTGGGAAATATAAATATTTGTGAACAAACTTAAGCTTGGCAACATTAAATGGAGTTCACACAACACTTTCAAGTAGGCATCTAAGCAGCAGCACTAGTTAAGTCAAGTGTTGAAGAGCCCATACCAATTCACACTTCTTCTCATCACTCTAAGACTTCATACTAAATAGGTACCACTATATCATATAGGTACATGACAAACCTGCATCCCAAAAACCCAGCACCTTAGAGACTATTGCAACATTTGGCAACAAGATATAAGTGAGTTCAAATCAGACCATCCAGCAGCTTCAAGGATAAATTTGTACGTAGTAGTGCTTCCTAATCTTTCTGCTTGTTATATGATGTTGGTATAGCATGTGGCCCAAAGATATTCACATCTCGTTACAGTAACTGCCCTTGGTAGTTCAACAAGTTCTACCACCCAGCATGGCAAATGATGAATGAGTGGGAGCTTTGTTGCATCTGTATTCACGATTTCTTTGTAGCCCTATCAATAGATTAAATTGACGAGGCTTCCTAGCGCGCTGGAGCCAGCGTCCTTCTGGCGCCGTATGTCTAACCAGCAAACAGTGCTGCATCAGTTTTCTTTTCTTCTTCTTCTTTTAATGTCTGGGTTAGGTTTACTACTGCGCAAAGTCTACGTCCATCACGCGGCGAACAATAGTTTAGTCCGGTACGAGTGTGTTTGAGTGCGCGTGTCGGTGTATGTGCGTGCGTGTGTGCAACGACTATTTGGGGATTAATTAAGAAGAAGTCTGAGATAAATTCAAGAGAATTTGAAGTAAAAAATCAGATGCAAATATGTAAATAAAAGTTAAGCACATCAGGATAAGGAGAAAAGGAGAGATAGTGGAGGGTGAAGAAGAATGGAGCCTGAAGGGAAATATGGGTGTTCATACCCGTAGTTGGGTCGTGACTCCGTGCGGCTCGTGAACCTAACAGATGCCGAGGGAGGGTCGCCGTGTCAATAACTTACACACAAGCGCATTCTTTATCATAAGAGAGAGAATGCTTGTACAGACCTGATCATTGCCTGGCTCATCTCCTCGATTGCTGCGGGAACAGAGCGGCCCACGGGTGCAGGGTCACTGTCAAAGATGACCTGCGCGCACGGGTACTTCCATAGATCAAAGTCGGGGAAGATGGGCAGCTCTTCGACGGCTGTCACTCCCGGCTTGCTGTAGTGCTCCATAAGCGGCTCTTTAGCAGCCTCAAATGTTCGTTCGATAGCCTCCAGCTGGCTGTCACGATCCGTGTAAGATGGCTCCTCCAACTGAAATGAGGTAAGAAAAATGTGAGGGGATGATTCAACAGTATGGTACCTTATTTAGAAAATGTCTAACTAAACATTGTTTGCCACAGCAGAAGAATCATGTCTTTCAGCACTATGTAACATGTAAAAACAAATTGTATGCTTTTTTTAGCAGCATTTATTTCTGATGATTAGAATTGGTCAAGAAAAAAATTGAATCCAAGGGAGTTGGATTGTTCACGCATAGCTACTGTGACAACAAATATCAAACTCGTGGACATGTATCAGACTGGTGGCATGGTGAAACATGGACATGGAGCTCTGAGAATGATGCTGTTATTCAATTTGAACCACAAAATACTGAAATGCAAGGAATAATCAATAATGGCAATGTTTTGGCATTTTGAAGAATCACCTCCTTACAGCTGCATCAAAATAGAACAAAAAAATGTCAGATTTTTATATTTATCCTTTTAAATAGCTGACATATTGCTCTGCTTGTCGATGTTCTTCTATTTGAGCCATGAAGTGTTGAAATCAATCCATTATTAA
Organism: Gammarus roeselii; assembly: GCA_016164225.1. NCBI lineage: Eukaryota > Metazoa > Arthropoda > Malacostraca > Amphipoda > Gammaridae > Gammarus > Gammarus roeselii. The sequence goes on along the minus strand of SDVV010041297.1, from coordinate 4,560 downwards.
TAGGCTTCAACATTTTGAAACTCATTCCTTTAATGAATCGCAATGAGCATGACCTGAAATATAGCTAGGTTCCAAAAGCTGTATAAACAGCAATATGCAATGCTAAGTTCACAGATCGATGTTGAAAAAAGAATGAGAGTAGACAACATAAAGCTGTGTGCTGTTAGAGCTGAGTATCAAAATCCTTGCATTATTGGCGGAGCCTTTGCATTTCGAAAACTCTCCCAAATGAAGTGTGAAGAGCAAACCCTAAAAAATTTACAAGTTCAGGGCTTGATTTGAGAAAAAATTAAAGCTAAGTTCAGAAAAAGGCAACCTGAAGCCCTGCGTTTGGTGCTATTTTTTAGCTTGAGCTATGACTTGTTAAAATACATGCATTATTGGTGAAACATTGGCAATTTGAAAACTTTCTCAAACAAATGTTGCAACCAATGGAGAGACTGGCAGGCCCGCCGACAGACGTAGGCACAAACATACATCACATTTTTAATTAGAGTCCAAGACGCTCTCAAGTAATATATAATTCTGCTGGAAAAACAACAGATCTGTGTAAAACAATGTTTCCTTTCTTGGGCTGAGGACATACCCAATTTACTTAAAATTTCATTAGCTTCCTGGATTTCAAATCTATTCAGAAGTTATGTTATGAATTGAAATTATTTTGGTCAGGCATGACATGGTCAATGTAGAAGGATGTTGTACCAATAAATTTGTCAATATTGCTGCCAGAAGAATATCATTCCAATGAATTTCAGGTAGCTACAGTCACATATTTCTTGCACATTACTGTTTTGAACAGCTTCGGTATTGACCAAACTCAACTTTGATTTGTCACAATGACAAGAAATCTGGCCTTCAGGCAGCTAAAAATTGCAGCTTATTTAATTGAACGGCTGTGATACTTATGAAGTAGCTTCCCGACCAAATCAATGTATTCAAATAATTTCTGCAATGCTGTATTTATAAACACCAATAAGTTTGCTTGCAGCAAAGTCAAAATAATGCATCAATTGTACAACTAATATTTACATACACTCGTATGACTCAGGACTGCCTTCTCCTCATACTTAAAAGGCACTACTTTTTCAAATCTACCATCATAAGATTAACAATTCTTTAATTGCATCAGTTACCTTGGCCTTCCTCCTGCCACCAAAACCAACAGTAGCCTCAATTTTGTCATTGTTCTGCGGCTGGTAGCGCGTCAGCTCAGTAGAGATGTACTCGGTGCGTCGAAGCCAGGATACATTCACATGGCTATGACGAGACTTCTTTGCAGCCTGTGGACACATAGAAGGGCTGATTGTTATAATGGGTACTTGACGGGAATGTAAAAATGTTGAATGCAGTTTTTGATATTGTTTGCATCACAGTTTCCACCTGTGGCGGTGGAAATTGCGACCAGCGCGGACAACGTAGTCCAAAAAAAACGGATACCTACAAACATGGCAATGTTGGGATGCGGGAGAGAGGGGTGACCAGCTCCAGGGTGTGATCGAGTGTGACTGCCCATATCTGTATTAACTTTGTTGGTTAGATGGCAGTTAATAAATTGCTGCAACAGTCATAGGGCAGAGCAAAGTTACATCAAGCAATACAATACACACCTTTGTTGAAGTAGTAGTCCAACATGCAAATGATTTAAACAAAAATCAAATGTAAAACAACATAAATTACATTTAGTGTTTAAAGATCATTTCTAATATTTACTTGTATGTATAGACATGTATGTATAGACATACAGCCGTTTCCCCCTAGTTAGGGGGGTGGCTAAGTTAGGCAGACGCAGAGGGGGGAGGAGCCCAATCTCCCCGCCACAAGACTGCCGTGTCCCTGCCGAGGCTCGAACTCGCAACATGCAGCACCAGAGGCTGACACTGCTGTCGGATACGCTAACCACTCGGTTAGCGTATCCTCCTCAAATATGTACTTAGCTATCTGATGTCCTAAACCTAGATTGTTTATGTAACAATTCGAAAATATAATCAAACTGATCTGGACCAAGGTTGATTTGCTTTTGACAAGTCCTGTTGATATCACAACTGATTTTTTAACCCATGTTACAACATTTTCTGATATTTACAAGCTACAGAGTTGATATTTTGTTTTATGCTCCAAATGATTGCTTTGGATATATATACTTAGGTATCCAAAATTTAATTTATCAATGTTCATCTCTATATAAACACATACAAAATTGCTACCACAATTGGAAGTCCAAGGTCGAGTAGAATTGCTCAGAGTAAACTAGACCAAACGTTTTGTATTGATGAGCACTCAAAAGCATTGTGAAGTATGGCCTTCATACATCAAGTGTACAGACCCAGTTTGGTCATTGATTATGGAAGAAAAAAAGTTACTAGGAAAAAAATTGATGCGCAGCTGACCATTCGGTGCAATTTAAATGCTTCACAGGATACTAATAGGTGTGTTGTATTAACCAAGCTTCAGCCCTATGAGAATCATCAGATAAGCCATATCAAAAGCAAGCAGAAAAATTGTTCAGTTAGAGAGCTTGATTTTTCCTCAAAGGAAAGGAATTTCAGAAAATGCCAACAAGAATTTATTTCTGTGTATGATGCTTATCTTTAATTCAGGCTATCAAGCAATGACATGGTTCATACAAAATGTTGAAAATAAAATTCCATGACTTTTCATGAACACGAATTGGAAAATTCCATGACTTTTACCTAGGTATATTATCATACATTTCTTATGGATGCACATCTGACATTGAATATACATTAGGGTAAATAATCAAACAAGATGTTTTTTTATTTTTGAGCCCCTACCAGCCGGTTGTACAGAGATTAGAGAGATCCAACAGGTCAACATATGCTTGTTTAAAAGTAAATACTTTCGAATAAAAATCCTCAACCAAGGTATTGCCAAGTGCAATTTTAGGATTTCAGTTTTTTCTGTATTTTTTGACACATTTTTTTATAAGCATGTGATATTGACAGTAGAATTTCCTAATCTTTGTCTGATGAGGCCTGTCTTATTTTGTCAAAGTTGAAAAAAATATAGAAACCATCACTTTCAGGTAGAAAAAAACTATTTTTACAAAAAAAAAGAAACAGAAAAGGCAAAAAATATATACCGTTCAGGGGACAAAACATTGTTGAAATCCTAACACACATTGGCACAGTCCTTTGTTAACACGGTTCAGATGACTTTCAAATGAAATCAATGTGAATCTAGACAACATCCTGCAAGGGCTGGAGGTAACCATGACTAGCTCCTTAATTGATTACTTCACCCATTCTTCTAAACAAAAATTGTGTTTACAATTAATACTGTAATAATCACTCACCATATACAGGCATATAGCTATAATATGTAGTCTAAAGAAATGCTGCACTTTTCCAATACAGTATCTAGTCGAGTTGGACAAGAACGTTAAAAATATATAGAATCCATTATAAATGGAAGATCAAATTGTATTTATGTGTACAATAAGTTGCCCTGGCTTTTGGAGAAAACAAAAAATTCATAACATAAGCACATTCCACAATGAGCTTCTTTCCCGGTCGGTGTATTAGCTAGCACACACAATAACAAACTCATCAACAATATCAGAAAAAATACTTATTACAAGGATTTGAGGGAAATTTTGGATGATTATAATTACTTGAACCTGGTTTATTCTTGCATTACACTGAATCAAAACTGCTATCCCTTCAATTGGCTCTCTAGCTTCAAAATTTTAGCACTAACGATCTCCAATTGTTCAAGAATCGCTTTTGCCCTCTTCCTACATGCATTTGATTCTGAAATTGGACATTTTTTCATGTTTCTGTCTTAACTGCCAACTCATCAGCACATTCCATATACCTGTCATATGAATTGGCTCAACTATCTTTATTTTTCCTCTCCGACTCCATTTCTTCTTTGATCTTTTGTTTTCTGACTGCAGCTCGACTTTTCTTCAAGTTCTCTCTATTGTCATCCAAATAATATCCATATTTTGCTCTTGCTCTGCTGCAGTACTTCATCATTTCCTTATTTATAATTCATTTGGATACATCATCACTGTTCTCATTAGACAATTCTCTCTTCACACCATCACAGATCATTCTTTGAGGTACTATTGTCATCTCTAGCATATTTGTTTTATTAGTCTCCTTGTTGACGCTAAATCCTCTCCCAATTGCTGCTTGTCCATGTAAGAGTGTAAATACCATCTTGCAAAGCTTCAACAATTTGCTGTCTTCTGCCTTTTCACCGATGATCTCCCAATACAAAACATCCAAACAAGCTTTTGCCAGAAAGGTCTTTTATGGTGCCTCACTTTGCGCCCTTTTTAAGAAAAACGGCGGTATCCGACCCATTGCTGTCGGCAACACCCTCCGGCGATTGGCCACAAAGGTTGGCTGTGCCCCGTTAGCTAATCGTTTGGGCAGTCAATTGCGTCCGGTTCAACTAGGGTTTGCCACCAAAGGAGGCTGTGAAGCGGCTGTGCATGCCACGCGCCGTTACATCGCTAACGCTCCACCAGATCGCGTCGTTCTTAAATTGGATTTGAAGAACGCGTTCAATTGTATCCGGCGCGATGTCTTC
>SDVV010041296.1:0-10452 GCA_016164225.1 Gammarus roeselii | reverse complement strand
TACAGGATATGTTGACAAATGGGATTATCACATTCCTAGCGGACGATAAATGGTGACAGGGATTCAGAGAGAACAACTGCAATGGTGCAGTAAACAATATGCATTGATTTTGAACCCTAGCACTTTGCGCATTTATACTCTGTATATTGAACTGGACTTTTGCCATTGCCAAATCATTTAATGGAGGGGGATACGAAATTTTGCTTACGTCGTCTCCTGGTTCAATATTCCACTCCCACCTTGATCCATTGACCCACAAAAACATAACGAAATCAGGCCTGTATACTTGAACGCATTTCGATCGATGTGCTTGATGTCAGATTTCCCTGGATGAGATTTTTTCGAGTTTGATTTCAAGCTCATCAAATTGAAATATAGACTGGTAACTAGGGACTGAAGGAGATAGTGGTAATATGTTCTAATCTTCTTCCATAACAGAACTAAACGAAACACTGGCGTGAAATTGAAAGTTACCATGCACTATATTACAACGCACATCGTGCATCGGTTCATAACCATTACAGTATGTATTGCGACAGTTGACTAGTGATCACAGTGAACACCTTGCATTGTCCTTCCCAGAACAGCGCCTCTGACAATATAATTCTACTGCAATCCTCTCTGACTGCAGAGACTGCAGTATTTCCAACCGCAGGGACTGCAATCCTCCATGCATGCAGAGACTGATATCCTCTTTGTCGGCAGAGACAGCAATCCTTCCTGCCGCAGAGAAAGTAATCCTCCCCTACCCGGAGAAACTGACATCTCCTTGCCCAAAAAAAACGGAATTTTCTACCTGCCCGCAGAAACTGCAATCCACTAAATTCGTTAACTGCTTCAGAAAGAAGCAGCGGTCACTACTACTGTCTGAAGCAGTTAACGAGGAGGAGAATTTTTTTCTCATTTTACCAGTAGAAGTTGTTATAAAATTGATTCAAAATGGCATCTGGAAACAGCACCACAATAACAGCATTAATTTCTACCGATACCACTTGTGTAATGGTCAGGTTTGCGTCTGCCATTTTAATTTGACTTTTCTCTAAACCGTTGACTGTGTTATGATTATGAATAATATGCATACGCTTCATAATTTGCAGTATAACAGATTTGATGAAGATTACCCCACAAGCTCCATAATGGTTTCCAACAAGTATTAGAGACGAGAGCTGAGAATCAGGAACACTTCAACACATTTCGTGTACTAGTACATGTTAATCGCTCCGGAGCAACCATTGATAATTCATATCAAGTTCATTGATGAAGCAAGTGCTTGAAAACGCGGGTATGGGTCATTTTGAAGTTTTCATGCAAAAGAAATTTGTACTGTTTGACAAATGTACTAATTAGCATATTGGCATTACAGAGCTCAATTTGTAATCAGCATATTTACGTAGGAGCTGTTGAGAGAGCGGACACGGACGGGACTCGGGCGGGACCTCACTTCCAACAGAACGAGTTCACGATAACGAATCATGCAAAACATGGGTTAGGCCAGCTGTATTTGATGAACAGCTGTGCACGCAAATGAGGGACTGGGGCATGAGCTTCAACATCTCGTACAATCACATGAATGAGTCGAGCAGCGTCAGCCTTTATTGTAAATAACTATATTCAGGAGTCAAAGATTTCATGGGTTTGAAAAAAAATGGAAAGCGAATTGAAAGCAAGAACTTGTTATAAAAACCCTTGTCATAAAGAAAGAAATGAATCTCAAGATTCTCGATTTTACACGCAATGATAATCATTTACGTGTGCAGAAAATCAAATATTTCAAACTTCGCACTACTACTTATGCGAGCAGTTTTATTTGCTATCATTTGCTTAGAAACAATCAGGAATGGCCCTGCAAACATTGACATTTTGATTTGTTTCGAGATAAGAAGAACAGGTTCAGAAGTGGTACTGATCCGACTGGTTCCGCTTCGGTGGCGACTTAGAGCGAGAGTAACATCTTCTCACTGTTCGCAGAAAAGTGAGAACAATTTGTCCCTGCGGTGACCGGGAGGAAACTAGCTCATGCGCTGGAAGCCTCGTGGGAGCTTGTCACAATCAAGCCCGCAGCACGTTAGGAGGACGTCGCGGACATTATACACCATTTATGTACACCAATATAGTTTGTTCGGCGTTATTGCGCTCACAGTGAAGTCCCGGTGCTCCCCTTGCTTTCGTTTATGTCTCGCTGCCGGGCGCAGGTTTTCCAGTTTCGCGCTGTTTATTTTCCTGAAGTGCTCAACGAGTCTTACGCATAGACAGCAAATTTAACCAGTTCGGTACAGCTTAATAATCTTCTATATTTGTTATAAATGTGAAAATATTAAACGAAGCCTCCTAACCCTCAGTCAGGCTAAAATGCAATTTGTTTTTAGTTTTCTTTAGGTTAAGAAAAGACTCCATTGAACTTGTTCAGCAAAGGATCCGATTACGAATGCGTTTTCTTTTAACTTCAAGAAAGTAATTCAATTTTCCTCAACTGATTGGCCCACTTCGTTTCTTCTTTCAAAAGGTTCGTGAAAACAGTCTTCCAATACGATGAGGGAATTTCAGTGGATAATATCTCTTGCATCAGTTACATGGTGGAGAGAATTCATATTACGGAATAGATGGATCGTGGCTCGTTCCTATCTCTTCCGATGCATCAATAAAACGTCGATCTTCAAATGTTCGAGTGGTGTAGAGGCCTACATTTCATTTGGCTGGAGATTCGTAAAGTTCACGCAACATGATTCAACTAAGTAGTATTTTGTTGCCAATGTCGAAGCATTTAGATAGAATCATCTGAAGAGCATGCATTCATCAATCCAAGTTTTTTATTTTAAACATGAATCGAACTAATAAACTATTCGCCAAATTAATTAAACGATAAGACTACCTTTTGAACTACGACGACCAAAGCATTGATGAGAACGTGCATTGAACATCAGATAATTCTTAGATGAATAGATCCTTATGGTTTATTTCGTTCCTGAATTGAATTACGATGACCAGTCAACAACTATTGATAATAACTGCATTATTTTCCAAAAGGGAATCCACTTAATGATCACACAACCGAACACCGATGCACCGTCCACAAAGAGGATCGAAAGATGCACAAGTAAGTGAACAGTGTCGTTGAACACACAAGCTGATTCCGGTAAAATTCCGAAAATATCCAAAATTCTGTTAAACGATTAAAATATTTTTGTTTCACTTCTTGTAAATCGTCTCTACATGCAGAATAAACATAATTGCATTCATGGGGTGCTGCCGTAACTGGGTTTTTCCCACATTCCATTCACCTGCAATTAATCTAAAAGGTGATGAATGAATAAAATGACAATCTACCCGATCTGATTGAAAAACAATTATCGAGGAGCAAACCAGTACCTCTCGCTAACGAAATTATCAATATTAACTTTATATTATTATATTTATGAGAAGAAATCCAATTATTCACTCACATTACGTCTGTTGTTCGTCACTGCTGTTGTCTCTGCCCTTCACGTCCTTCGTGATACCAGCTCTCTAGGTAATGCCAGTTGACACTTGTTGGCTGAAACAAGTCCGAGACAATAAAGCAAGACAGCTGCAGCAATTAACTACCGGGAGCTATTAGAGCGTGCTAACGATCAGAATGGGGAGGGATGGAAGAGAGGAAAAAAGAGACTCTACAGATGTCACGTTGAAACATTTCATAGTATAATTATAAACACATTGCAAACTTGGAGAACACATAATTTGTAGTGAAAGGAAACACGTGTGAACTGACTTGAGTTTCAACAATTTATTGTCTTCATATAACGTTAGGTTCCTTTGTAAGGTTGGCCAGTTGCTGGAAGTGATTCAGTGACGTGCAAAGTTTTAGCCTGACCAATTGTCTTTGTCTTCTGTGTCCACAGAAGTAACGCTTATCATGTCAAAACTGCTTTGGGCTGGTAATAAATTCCAGGCCATTGATTGTCCGTAGTGACTTATTGAAAGCCAATGTAATAACAAGAAATCGTTAAACTCATGTATATACTTTCATTATAAACAGATATGAGATTAGTATGTCATCGAACAAATATAAAGACACTCAAGATATAACGGAGAAGATCTGATATGTCCCAAATAAGATAGGCACGTTTGGGATAAAGCGTTAATTTACGGTTATTGATTGTCAGATTTTCCCATTTGAGTGACGACCGATTTACTACTAAGCCGCCTCTCTTTATACAAACAAATTTGTAGTAGAGAAATCATGTGTACCCAATCAAAAATTGACCAAGTTCCTATTTTATTTTCAACAATACTAAATTTTAAGATAAACTGATGACTACAACGTATTATCAATAACCATGAACACTCCAATTATTCCAAAGGAACTTTGAGCCTTACTTTATTTTTTTTCCAGGTGTTTGTCATTTCCCCATGTCAGTGTTATATCTACATGTATAATGAAGCAGGAGGCTTCAGGAAATAGACTGTCGCTAAGTAGTTGATTCTGCAGAAATTAAGCATGCTCATGCTACGTCGTGTGGTGTTGCTATTGAGTGATCGGCAGGCTAGTAGAGTTACTGAGTGGAAAGAGGTGTCGTCAAGATTGATGTGGGTGTAATTAAAGTTATGCGTAGAGAGATGGGCGATTCAATGGGATTGTGCTGGGTGACCTTAATGCGAAAGTTGTAGGTGCAGGAGTGGATAATGTGATAGGAAGGTATGACGTTCCTGGTAGGAAAGACAGCGGAGAAAACCTTATAGGTTTGTGCATTGAGCAGGAGCTGGTCGTCGGAAAAAGCCTGTCCAAGAAGCGAGATATCCACAAGTACACATGGGTAAGGATGGCCCATGTTGCAGCGGGGGAGAGAGCACTGATGGATTTTGTGCTGATTTTGAGGAGAGTGGGGGGGGGGGGGAAGGCTGTTTGATGTGCAGGTGTTGAGAGGGGAGGGTGGAAGAGTGTCTGAACATCTGCTGCTGGGAGGAAGGTTATGAATGGAGCGTGGATGGAAGGGGGAACAAAAGAGTGGGAGGAGGAAGAGTGGTAGTAAAAGTGAGTGACATAATGGTGAAAAGCAGAGCCGAGAGTTACAGCGGGCGTTGAGGGAGGAATAAGATTACGTGAGAGGGCAGGACATGCAAAATAAGGAGGGAGAATAGGAGAAGTTCAGAGATACCTTGTTGAGATGTTCGAAATATGTGTATGGTGTGCACCGAGTGGACGGGTGCAAACGTGAGGGCTGCGAGTGGTGGTACGAGGATGTGAAACTGGAGGTGGCGCAGCAAATAAGAGCTTTTAAAGAGTGGTTGCAAGCGATGTCGTTGGTGTCCTATGACAACTATAAGGAAAAGAGGAAGGAGGTAAAGTGAGTGGTAAGGCGAGACAAAAGGGACGCTGATGCCAGGTGGGCCAGACGGTTGTGCCAGAATTTTGAAAAAAACAAAAAGAAGTTCTGGAAAGAGGTTAAAATGATGAGAAAGGGGGAGACCAAAGAGGAGATTGCAGTGAAAGATGAAAATGGCATGTTTTTGACGGCAAGTGATGATGTACGGAAAAAGTGGGCCGAGTATTTTGATGAATTGTTGAATGTCGAGGATGACAGAGTGGCTGACATCGTTGCTGTGCTCGGATGCCGGTTTTTGGCGAAAGATTTGTTGCGGACATTACTAGGGAAGAGGTACAGAGGCGGTTGTGGTGATGTAAGAAGGGAGAGCCCCTGGTTTCGATGGTGTGGTGACTGGGGGCCAGAAAAAGGGTGGAGCAACGATTATCAAATGGTTGCTGAGGCACTAGACTTAGCCTCAGATGGTTGCGTAGTACCGATTGACTGGCACTTTACCTGCATTGTCCCGCTGTATAAGGGCAAATGAGATGAAAAATTGATGCTGTAACTCGAGAGGAATCAGTTTGTTATGTGTGGTTGGTAAGTTGCATGCGAGAGTGTTGATCAAAAGGATTAGAGAATGTACAGATTGCGAAATTGGAGAGGATGTGCCGATCAAGTTTTTTGCAGTGAGACAGATCTGTGAGAAGTACCTTGATAAGGGAAAGGATGTTTTCTGGGCCTTCATGGATTTGGAAAACGCATACGACAGGATTGACAGGGAAGCGCTGTGGAGGGTGATGCGTGTGTATTGAGTGGGCTGAAATCTGTTGACAGCGTACCAGAGTTCCTATGTTGGCAGCCAAGCATGTGTCAGAGTGGTAACGAGATAAGTGATTGGTTCTCAGTGAAGGTGGGTCAGAGACAAGGCTGCGTGATGTCTCCTCTGCTGTTTAATCTCTACATGGATGGGGTGGTAAAGGAAGATGCACGCGAGTGTGCTGAGTCGGTGCTTGGAGTTGTTGGAAGCGTATGGGGGGGGGGCTGGTAAAAGCTCCAGTTGTTTGCGGATGATACGGCGCCGGTGGCGGACTCAGGGGAGAAGCTATGCCGGCTTGTGTAGTGTCAGAGTTTGGTAGTGTGTGTGAGAGGAGGAATCTTTGAGTGAGCGTGGGTAGGAGTAAAGTAATGAGATGCTCTAGGACTGTTGATGCCAGCAGAATTAGTGTCCTCCTAAATGGAGAGTGGCTGGAAGAATTCAGTGTATTATGTGTCTGGGCTCCCATGTGGAGTAGACTGAACTAGTGAAAACTGAGGTGAAGTCGCAAATGGAGGAGGGTCGAAAATTGTTGGGTGTACTGAAGAGTGTAATGAGCTGCAGGACGTTGGGTGGAAGCAAAGAGAGGGTTCTATGGGGACGTCGTTGTTCAACTGTGCTATACGGAGCTGAGACTTGGGGTAGGTTGAGAGCAGAGAGAAGAAGCTTCAATGTTCTCGAGATGAAATATTTGAGAAGCGTGGCTGGAGTGTTGCTGTGAGACAGGTTCACTAAAGACGTGGTTTGAATCAGAACGGGGATGGTGAAGAAGTTGAAGGACAGAGAGGATTCGCGTGTTCTAAGATGATTCGGGCACATGTTAAGGATAGATGAAAGGTGATGAAGGCGGAGGCGAGTGGCTGTAGGCCTAGAGGTAGACCGAAGTTTGTGTTGATGGATGGTGTGAAGCAGGCGTTTGGAAGGAGACTCGATTGCAAAGGTAACGAGGGAGCGTGCCACGAATAGGCGTGAATGGAGAATGGTTGATTTGTGACACTACCATGATGTGCATCCCCGCCATTGGCGTCTCGTTGAGAAACAGGATGGCCGTGGGTGGGTGGCCCGGTAATCATGATGCGGCGTTGGTAAACCAGTCACGCTGTCGGACCCAGCTACTGACACGGACCTCGGACCGCACTCGTGACATTGGGTGTGTGATGTGGGGCTTCCGGCTGGACCCCTTAGCGCAAAAGGGCTTAGTTGTGCGAGTGTGAGCGTGAACGCGTGTGATGCGCCTTGCCGTCGGCCACTCCTCATCATGGGGGATTTGGTCTGGCGTCTGAATCTTATTTGTATGTTACGTCACAAACAAATTTATTTAATACATACAGTTCAATGGAATGCTCTAGGCATCTAAAATTACTGGGACGTCAGGAATTAGGCGAAGAAGGTCCCCTCGCTCTGGTGTTTGACACGATGTTATAATAAGTAGCATGATCTTAACTTGCTGTAAAAAAACGTTTAGGTCGGCCCGGAAACGATCTAATGTCGAGCGCACACACGGGTATACGTGATGTGCAGGTGTGATATTGTATGTGTCATGAGCGAGAGGAGGTGGACCTCAAAGTCAATACTGCCCGACACTGACCGGTCAAGAGATTACACTTGCTACCGAAGACCTCACCTGCCAAACTATTACTCTCGCCTCACTACTTATTCCCATTCATTGATTATCTTGTATATATAAATGTCATTCATAGAGAGCTCATGAACAATATCGTACGATATAACATTGGCGACGAGGTGAAGAAATATGTGTAAACTTATTTGAGACAATTCAAATAGCGCGAACATTGAAAATGCCAGAAGACAACGGGCAATCGCAGAAGTTGTTAGCCCAAACTACGAAAGTCATGGATGACTTTTTATTCGTTATGAGTATCAAAACATCCGAGCCCTATAGGCCGCAATGAATGACCAGAAAGAAAAAGTCTCACTGCTGAGATCATGCTTAGCAAGAAGGCTGATCACGGAAATACAGCAAACAATCAAACCAAAAAGTATAATAGAGGCAACGTACGACGAGTTGGTTGCAATTGTCCCATCGGTACAGTTTATAAAAGGAAAACAACGGGAAAGCGAGTCGATCGAGAGTTACGCTCGATCCCTCAATGAGTGGGGGCACGTGCGAGTACAAGAAGTGCTGCAGGAGTAGACACCTTTGTGATCAATTCATCGCCGGACCACGATTCCCAAAGTTAATCGTAGCACTAAACACCGAATGTGGAGAGAAGAACTTAGACGATACTGTGATAGGAGCAAAGATACTCGTTCAAATATTGGTAGACGTAGGAGACATCGTCCTAGTGTGGTCAGAGGGAAATGTGTGCCAGAATAAGCCTCAACACTCGTCAAGACCGGACCGCCACTCAAACGGATTCATAAAACACTACGGACATGGCAAGTCGACAACAGAGTCATTTTGGTGGGCGGGGTAGGGCGCAACTCATGCAACTTGACTCAACCGGGCGTACGGGGGTTCACGCAGGAACGAGGAGTGGGGGTGGAGGGTACTGGAACTGGTTTGGCGCCCGAGTCAGCTAACGGACAGGGAGGGGAGGAGGAGGCAGAGCGGAAGGGGGACGGCCGAAGTCAGACAGGCGGCTAACGGATGACTCATTCTAATGAATAGATGGACAGCTTTCGGATTATTCATGAGGTATGTTACTAGGTTATATATATATATATATTATTAGGCTTTTTATATGGTAATAGGTTATATAAATAGAACGTTTACGCACTGCCTCTGGTGTTCGCATTTAACCGAGGCATTGCATGCAACCTTGTCTCATTCGGATGAATGGACGGACGGATGAACGGACGGATGAACGGACGGATGGACGGACAGCGTTCGGAAATGTAATGGCAAGGTTTCTGTTTTGAACATTATAGTTTGTACTGTATTTCAATAGATATTGTATTTATATATGTTTTTTCTTCTTTAGATGGTTGTAGTGGAGTATAATTGGTCACTACTGTTGCTCGTTATATATTTATTCGATTTTGGTATGAATAGTGTTATAGCAAGTTTGCATATGCATATGCATATGCATATGCATATGCATATGCATATCCATATGCATATGCATATGACTCATTGGTGCGGTAGAGAAAGCCCCTGGGTAGAATGTTGGATGCGCTCCTGGAAAATTAGGTGAGTTTGCTCTTGCCTGTTCCTTGTCGTATAAATTTGTTTCCGAGACTCGTTTGCTACGTTGTGAGTGTATTTATCAAAATATATTTATAGCTGGTTTATTGTTTTATATATTTTTCCTGTGGATATATATGTTGGTATTCTTATCTAGTTATGGTATATATGACTCATTCGATGCTTGATCGGTGGGTTCGTAGTCGTTGGGGGGGTTGGGATATTTCTGTCTGTTTTGTTCATTTATCACTATATATTCTTTTATAGGATTAGTGTGGTAGGTATGTCTTATAACTCAATTTGCAGCCTTACTGTGCGAACGGCTTTGTACGGTACCAACCTGATATTGAATTTTAGTTAATGTTTTGCATCGTCCAGACTATTACAGCCATAATTGGTAACAGAATTTTGGTATTTTTGTTTTCTATATGTATATATAACATTTTAGTATTTTATATGTATACATAACATTCCGTTACGATTTAGCCGTTGTTACTTTAGTTAAAGAGATGTTAATTTAACCCTGTTTTGGACAGAGTTGAGGCCAATTTCATCAGATTTCGCATGTACTATAACGTATTTACGTAGAAGTATCCCACATCATTTACAATAGGTTTCAGTTGTGTCGCTCGTATGTCTTGGTACCTTATTCACATTTCTTGTTTGTTTGGTTACATGCTAGTTCATTCTCGTTCATCACGGTTTCAATGTATGTTTTGGATATGCTAGAGAATTAATCTTCTTGCTTTGTTAAAACTCATGAGTTTTAGTATAGGTCTATCAGTTTTGTATGTTCTCTGTTGAATTCCCATCTTCAATGCAATCTGTTGGTTATTTGTACAATATCGGAATAATTTACGTTTGTATCTACAATATAGAACATTATTTCAGGTCTAATTTAGTTGCATATGGTTCATTTATAGTGTTATATATATATATATATATCTTATTTCATCCTGATACAATATTTGACGTGGTTATTATGGATATAGAACAGACGATTTGTTACAAAATTGGTCTTGTTATAAAGGTATTGTCTATTTATTGTACGACCATTTTTCAATATTCAGGAGGAGTTAGAGAGTCCCCTAGGCAAAAACCTAGTTATGTTTATGCCTGTTTGTATAAGTAAACCGATTTACAAGGATGGATTCCCATTGAAGTACAATTTTATCGTCGGTTATAGCAGAGTAGAGAACCTTATT
>SDVV010041295.1:0-10452 GCA_016164225.1 Gammarus roeselii | reverse complement strand
TATATCTAATAAATCTCTGTTTGCAATATCCTAAATTTAACTCGAATGATTAGCATTGAAAATGCACTAAAACGTCTCTTTCCTTCCGTTGAAAATGTGATAGATATCAAGCCAATTGAAGTTGTACACAGCTACCTGAGCTATCGTAGATATATATCTCGTCAGGTGAAGGGTAGTCAAACCGTAGATGCTCTAGGACCCCTCCATCCAGTAAATCGTCTTCTAAACGTTAAAGTAGACATTTGCTAATGATCAATAACGAAAATTCCATATTGATGTAACATGGACACACACCTTTCAAACATACATTCCTATGATTATCGTGCAGAAATTTACATTTTGA
Organism: Gammarus roeselii; assembly: GCA_016164225.1. NCBI lineage: Eukaryota > Metazoa > Arthropoda > Malacostraca > Amphipoda > Gammaridae > Gammarus > Gammarus roeselii. The sequence continues at coordinate 10,109 of SDVV010041295.1, read as the reverse complement.
AACTATTATTGAGGGAATAAAACAGTCAGCGTTTTATTATACAGATTACTCTATGTCTGATAACAAAGAAAACGATGGAAGGAGATACTGCTGGGGTAAGTACAACGGAACGCTAAGGGTTAAAGTAACCCTGGCTCAATCGTAACAGAATGTCATATATACATATAAAAAATACCACAATGATGTAACAGCCCACCAATTATGCCTGAAATAGTGTGGAAGGTGCAAACCTAAAATATCCTAAATTTCTATAACAATGTTGCTCATAGCCTGTTGTCCTTATGACAGTGATTAGTACAGGTCGATCGCTTGAAAGTGCATTAGCTACAGTTTGAAAAATAGGCAGAAATACTACAAGTATACATGCGCATGAAATGATGTAAGCGCGTCCACATCAACAAGTTACAATCTGTAAATGTTCATAAAATGTGAATTATCCTTGTTTGTTGTTTTTAAATAAAATATATTAATTATAATCCAGACATAAATATGTAACACACCATATAATCAACCCTAGCAAACATGATACGGTACTGAGTTATAAGACAAAGACTAGGTAAGGGTAATCTCACCTAATTTTTCAGGAGCGCATCCAATTAACCCGCAAACTGCCAACAAATAAACCATACTATTCCTATAGATATAACATACATATGAACTAATAGATGTAAAACACAAAACATAGCCTATATTCAAAATCAAGATTGAATCAAACTTCCCACCGCTAAAAACTCCACCAAACCACCTCCGAAATGAATCAAATATACCACAACTAGATAAGGATACAAAATATATGTACAGAAAAAATATATAGAATTATAATCCAGACACAAATATATAACAAAACATATACTCAAACATAGCAAACATGATACGGAACTAAGTTATAAGACAGAATAGATACGAGCAATCTCACCTAATTTTTCAGGAGCGCTTCCAACTTTTGGCGTACGGCTGTCCTCAAGCGCAACCTCACCAGAAAACTTGCTATAACACTATTCATACCAGAATCGAATAAATATATATAACGAGCAACAGTTAGTGATCGATTATACCCCACTACAGCTATCTCTGAAAAAATATATACATTAAATGGGTAAAAAGCAAGTGGATTTAATCAAATAATATAATTCGTGCAGTACAAAATATCATGTATAAGCAATAGCTTCTATTCAAATGAGTCATTCAATAACAAAATAGGAATAAATATCATGCCTTCCCATCGTACGAAATATTCCAAACAATCATATATAGCGTTGACAAGACCTAATAACGTACATCTATATAATCCCTCCGTAAGCAATAGTAAATGAAAGCAACCAGATACCATAAGGAAACTGTAATTTACCGTATGAAAAACAATTCTCCAAGAGGACCTTATATCTCGAGATAAAATCTTTGTGTGACATTTGACAGATACAGATCATTCGGACCACCCTCTCTCAACTTCCCGGGATGTCTTACAAAAAAACTTACGTTCTTGGGGACCTTATGCGTCCCGTACCCTCTTTTCCACCCGTCTCGGGCAGTCTCTATGTACCATCAGTATCTAACTTGACCACAATAGTAATTTGTCGTAACCTACAACTACAATGTCCTAGATATTTAGCGACTGAGTCAGACACACTAACAAATCATTTACTTCCTCCCCAAAAATTTGCGTTTCTTGTACCCCGCTAATTATGGCCTATCTTATTCCTTCATAAAGCGTATTTGTACCCCCTAATTATGGCCCATCTTATTCCTTCAGTAGGCCGTCTTGTACCCCCTAATTATGGCCTATCTAATTCCTTCAGTAGGCCGTCTTGTATCCCCTAACTAAGCCCTATTTAATTCCTTCAGTAGGCCGTTTCGCTTCACTAATTATGGCCTATCTTATTCCTTCACATTTGCGTTTTAGACGACATAATTTTGGCCTACCTAACTCCTTCAGTTGGCCGTCTTGGGAAAATGGGTGTAGGCCGTCTTGGGAAACCCCAAAATTTGCGTTTTCGCGCCTGCCCAAAAATTTGCGTTATCGCGCCTGCCCAAAATGTTGCGTTTTCGTGCCTATATACACTACTGATCCACTATTAGTCCAGACTACCGCTACTCCAAAGCTTGAGATACAACCTCTACGGAAACAGCATATACTCGGAGAAAGACTTGCATTCCGCTACCATCGACTTCCAATCAACAAGCGGACGTAGCAAAGACCTCGATCGCCACTCATTGGGCTGCTTTGAGTACGGTAGAATGAACTTTAGATTGTCTGGGGCGTCTGAGACTTTCCAAAGATTCATCGATGGTGTTACCACGAAGCTGGAAGTGAGTAGTTTGGAAAGCGAGTCGTCCACATTGACGTTATTGATCGCCAGTTAGAAAGAGGAAGCACATCTGCATGAATTGGAGACACTTTTTCAACGACTAAAGCAACACCGTCGCCGGATCAGAGCCGAATATGTGCTTTCGGAAAGACTTAACATATCTTTCTTGGTGAACGTATCAACAGTTAGGGAATCACATCGCTGCCAGGGAAGATGGAGGCGATCAACAAGCTGACGCTCGTCCCAACATGCAAGGTACTACATCGCTTCACCGGAATGGTTAACTTCTACCATCGCTTCATCCCCAATGAGGCTGCAGAACTTAAACCACTACACGCATTGCACGCCTATAACCACAAATCATGCATGTACGCTCTTGCCAAGTGGAATGAAGAGGCATAAAATGCGTTCGTTGCAGCAAAGAAGGACCAGGTCAACGGGACCAGACAACATACCCCAAGCCCAACGCCGAATCGTGCATTGCTGTCGACGCTTCAGACGTCGCCGTTAGTAGGGTGCTTCAGAAAAAAATGATGTCGAATGGAGACCCATCGCAATTTTTAGACGCAAACTCACCCTCACAGAAAGAAAGTACTTAACATTTGGCAGAGAACTGCTTGTAACCTACCTCTCTGTGCGCCATTTTAGGTAAATGGTGGTAGGAACATCCTTCCACCTCAAAACGTTGTATCCTACCTCTCTGTGCGCCATTATATGCAAATGGTGGTAGGAACATCCTTCCACCTCAAAACGAATCATTAACCCATCACTGGAGCAATGCAGTGCACATCCCACAGCCCACAGAGACTTTGCCTGTGAAACACTGCACCCCAACTACACAAGCATCTACACTACAGACATATGACATCATGTTATGATCAGCCTCCGCTAGCACATATATTGGACACAGGGAACATAACAATGAAGACCGAGTTGGGTAGGCCCGAGAAACAGTGTAGCCCTTAGGCCTGTTAACCATAGCATAAGTTACACAAAGAAATCCCTTGCCTTGCATATTTTTCGATTCTCCTCTAAAGTACATTTAGAAAAACAGGTTTTACAAGTGTTTACAAGTGTAGGGAGACAACAACAGGACTATTGGCCCAAACTAGGTTGCCTTTTAATATCAAGAGGGTTAGTTCTGGAGTACAACATATAAGAGGCCTATTGGCCCGAACTAGGTTTCTTTTTGGTAGCAAGACGATTATTTCTGAAGTAGAACGTCTAAGAGAGCTTCGTGTGCCATTTCTGTTTTGTTTTATAACAACAGGAAATGGAACGGCTTAGCTATTTATCGACGATTTATTTAGAACTTATCGAGCCGCGACTTAAACGATTCGACTGTATTGCTGTTTACAACCTCCGCTGGAAGTTTGTTCCAATCTTCGACAACTCTATACATGAAGAAATTGCTCGTGATGTCGAGTGAGAAACGTTTTCCAATGATTTTGTATCCATTGTTCCTAGTTACTCCGTTTGTATCTAGAGTGAAAAGGCTCGCTCGGTCGACGTTTTCCTTACCCTTCATAATCTTCCACACTTCTATCATGTCGCCTCTGACGCGACGCTTCTCTGGCGAATAAAGATTGAGTTCACGAAGCCTGTCTTCGTACGATTTATTCCGCAGCGAGGGGATGAGTTTGGTAGCTCTACGTTGAACCTTCTCAAGTTTAACAACGTCTTTCCTATGGAATGGAGAGCAAAATTGAACGGCATACTCGAGATGCGGTCTAACAAATGCATTAAGTAACTTGAGCATAGTGTGTTGGTTTTTGTACGAGATAGTGCGGGATACCATACCTAGCATCTTGTTGCCTTTCTTGGCAGCATCGTTACATTGCTTGCTGCTTTTTAAGTCGTTACTTATGATGACGCCTGAATCTCTCTCTTCGGTGACTTGAATGAGTTTCTTTCCAGACATTGAATAATCGTGTTTGAGGTTATGACAACCTATGTGCATAACTTTGTTTTTGTCTACATTAAATTTCATTTGCCACTTTTCTGACCAATCAACAATTTTGTTCAAGTCTAGTTGGATCTGCTGACACTCTAGTTCAGTTTGCACTTTTCCTCCGATCATAGTATCGTCTGCAAACTTGCTAATGTTTGAGAGTACGTTGCTATCGAGATCGTTAATGAATATTATAAAGAAAACTGGCCCTAACACGGATCCTTGAGGCACGCCGCTTGTAACATAATCCATGGGGAGGAAGCTCCGTTTGGTACAACTGGCTGCCGTCTGTCCGTAAGCCAGCATTTAATCCAGTTGTTAAGCTCGCCTCGAATACCGATGCTATGCAATTTACCAATTAGGTGTTTGTGGCGGACTTCATCAAAGGCCTTTTGAAAGTCAAGGTAAATGATATCGATTGGAGATTTTGTGTCGTGGATTTCGATTATATTTCTGAAAAAGGAGAACAGATTTGTAAGACAGGAACGGTTGTGTCTAAAGCCATGCTGAGAGTCACTAATCAATTTGTTGATTCCAAGAATTCTGTAATTATATCCGTTATCAAACTTTCCATCAAATTGCCAATGATTGAAGTGAGACTAATGGGACGGTAGTTGCCGGGACACTTTTTGTCCTCTTTTTTACAGATTGGGGTAACATTGGCCTCTTTCCATTTAGAGGGGCAGGTGCCATTTGTGAGAGATTGGGTGAAAATGTTTGATAAATGTTTGGCGATTTCGTTTCTAGTCTCTTATAGAATTCTAGGATGAATTTGGTCTGGACCTGGAGATTTGGTGATTTTCAATTTATCTATATATTTAATAACTTCGGCGGGGAAAAGTTCACTGTGGTGAGGGCTTCAATTCTTTTTGCCGCTATGATGTCCTCGGGATTAGGAATATCCTGATTCTCTAACGTAAATACAGAGCAAAAGTATTCATTGCGTAGAACACTCATTTTGGTGTCGTCCGTTTCTAGCTCACCAACATCGTTCCCGAGAGGACCTATTACAGATTTTGATTTTTTTTGCTCGAAATATATTTAAAAAATTGTTTCGGATTAGTTTTGGCATTGGCAGCAATTACATTTTCATAATCTTTCTTCTTACGTTTCAGGACCCTCTTTAGATCTCGTCAGCTAATTTTGTATTCATTTCTTGCAACGTCGTCATTGCTTTCTTTCGTGAATGGAGGCGCTGAAATTCTCCTTTCCAGTACTTGGGCTGATAGGCTGCTGTTCATCTGTTTTTAAGCGGGATATGCTTATGTTCGATATTTTTAAGTGTAGTCAAGAAATAGTCCAGCGATTGATTGACATCTGGTCCGAGGGTTATATTTGCAGACACCATTAACTCTTTTAAGCTATCAAAATTAGCTAATCTGAAGTTAGGAGCTTTTTCGCAGTTTGTTGATGTTTTCAACTCGAGCTCTATCAAAACACGGATACAGTTGTGGTCACTAGTTCTGAGTGGTTCACCTACTTCGACGTTCGTGACATGAGAGTTGCTTGCACTAAATAGGAGATCAAGAATGTTGCTACCTCTTGTAGGTGTTTTCACCATTTGGGTCATGAACTTATCGTCTGCAAAATCAATCAGACGTTGGCCAGTGGCAGTACATTTGTCTGATTCCCAATCAATGTCGGGGATATCGAAGTCGCCAAGCACAATACTGTGTTGTGTTGTGACAACATCGACGAGGGTGTTATAAAGATCGATATCATCTGCAACCTTGCTTTTAGGGGGGCGATAGACGAGAGTGATTTGACATTTTATATGTTTACCGACTACTTGGATTGATACTATGTCGTGCCTATTGTTTGGAATGGTGACTTCTAATATTTGCAGAGCGTTTTTCACGAGAAACAGCACTCTTCCGCCCTCTCGGCCTTGTCTACCTTTGTGAAATAGTGAGTAACCGGGAAGAGTAAATTCGCCTAAATAATGCCTGATGCTCAATTTCATCCACGATTCTGTGATTACTATTGTGTCGATATTTTCATTCAATGCAATGATACCTAATTCTTCGATTTTGTCACTGAGACTTCTAGCGTTAACGTAGTAACATTTGAGAGTACCGTTGGCCACATTGACTTGATTCGCTTGACTTATTTTGCTTCTACTCTGAGGTCTTTTGTCGGAGCCAAACCTTTCGTTTTCGCTAACACGGGTTGTACTAGCGGGGCTGCGACTACTGCCTCTAACTCGGACTGGATTGATGACAGGAACTTTTTTGCTAGGACCTGTGGTGGTGTTTTGATGGGCACTAGTTTTTGTTGTGTATCTCGTGTTGAAACGTGCGGAGGTCGCTGTGTCGTTTCGTCGGGCACTGCTGGCCGAGTTGTTGGTATGATATCGCTTACGTTTTTTGATTTATTTTCGTTGACATGTCCAGCGCCGATGTTTTTGAGGATGTTTTTGATGGTATCAAGCCCATACGTGTAAATGCGAGCCTTGTTGGTGATTCTATTAAAGTTATAGTACTTTGGGTCGATCATCGAGTCCCAATGACCCGAGAAAGATATTTTCTGGGCTTTGCAGAAAGTTGCTATGCGATTATTAAGTGAAATCATCTTGCTCAACTTGTATCTACCTTGGTTCGGATGGGGCAGGATGCCAGTGACATGGAGGTTTGCGTGTGAAGGTTTGATATTGTTTAGCATGGCTTCATACTTTTTCCATGTCGATTACGTCTGCGACACGTCTTTATTTCCGACTTGTATTATAATTCGGTTAGATGAATGTATCCTTTCCTTTGCGATTATGCCTTCGACTTCGTCAATTTTCAAATCAGCTTTGCCGAGTATTTTCAGTTGAATTCTCCTTTTTCGCTGATTTGCTTTGACGGAGGTGACATTGTAATCACCAATCACAATAATTTCCTCTGTATTTTGAGAGTCCATTTCATCGGGCAATACATCGAATCGGTTACGTGTTTAGGGTCAAAAGTGACGAGATTGTGGTCCAACGTGTGTTGTATTGTCACAGCGTGGCTGTCTCCTACTGACTACAGTTGAGTACAGTGCCTCGCTAGCTTTGACTGAGTTTTCTATCGATTTAATACGATCGTTTGTCTCAACGTCTAGAGCCGAAAGCTTCTTGGCGAATTTGGATTCTAGGTGCACTTGGAGTTCTTTCATTTGATTTTGGGTGGCCTCGACAGTTTCTTTGACTGCTGTTAATTCGCTGCTTATCAGATTTTTAAATTCGTGAAACTGTTTCAGCACGTTTTCCAATTTTAATTCAACAGCTATCAATCGGGTATCCGTGTTGACTCTCTCTGTTATGGATAAGTCTTTGGATGAGACTGTCTCTGTTTTGGATAAGCCATTGGAGGCGTGACTGATTTGTGCTTTCAGTTGTTTGGTTTCCAGAGCAATGTCTTGCATTCTCCATTTGAGAGACTGCTACGCAAAGTCCTGGAAGAACCAGAGGAACTTTGGCAATCCTTTAGTTCGGGGATGTGGGGGGGGGGGTAAGAGGTGTGGCAGATGCTACATTCAAGTTTAGCCTGAACCATCTTGGACTGTTATAGAATTTTACCGTTGGGAAAATGGACCGTTAGCTTAAGTTCTAGTTTTTGTGATTTCTTGTAGACAGCAGATATGAATGCAATACTATAATTAGATAAGGGATGTGACGATTCGAAAACAATTAAAACGTGAATAATACAAAGAAGAGTCGGATGCGCGTACCGTCGGATGCGCATTAGCGCAAGGTTACTTACTATCGCGGGATTTGGGTTGAATGCAAAGCTAAACTAACTTGTTGCTGATCCCATCTGCTTCTCAATAAGGGAATGATATCATGATTATGGGCACCAACCTTGTACCAGACATGACCGGCGGAGTATCAGAAGATGACGAAAAAATAATTTAAATTCAGTAAGTGGCAAGATGTAAAGTGGTACAATACAATGATACTACCTGATACAAGATATTTGTGGTTTTGTTACAGAGAACCGGTCACATTTGACAATGTTAAAAATCGTAATACCAGTAACATCTTAGAATACGGTTGAGGTGTAGGGGACGATCGGCTCTGACAACGGTTGTAGGAGCGCGGGGGAGGAGGGAGAGGCGTGAGGGCACCCTTATAGAGAGAATAGGATATACAGTTCAACCTAGTTTTTAAGTCACAGAAGATTCTACTTGATTGTGCTTGATGCAAATGTCACACAGAAAGATAATTTTGTATAACCTATTGTTACTTTTATATTCTAGTGGAGCTGGAGTAATAACAGATACAAAAACTATACATATTCTTGTTGTTGAACTTTGGCAGTAGTGCTCCCGTTCATTGGTTTGATTTTTAATTCTAATTGATTTGATTTGATAATTGTCGGAGGTGCGTTAGTGCAAGTTACATCTTATTGTGGGATAGATTTTTAGGGTATTGAGTTCATTTGAGATATTTTTCGGTACCAATTCCCCAATAAGTAAACTGACAACATAACATGGACATAATCTTTCTGATCAAATGGTGGCTGCTTGGTTAATGGTTTCAGACATTGGTGCAATGATACTGCCCACTCCAAATTCCCTCGGATTTTGTTACTGCAAACCGATTTCATTTGAAAAGCTGATTATTTGGATACCAATAACACATTATAATACTGATAAAGACAGGCAGGTACACACGCACCGCTAAAATAGAAGGTAAATGAACCAGAGCTGCATCCTAGCAGTGGGTCATTCTAACAGAAGCATCCTAACAGTGCGGAAATACGTTTTCAAATATAGTTGTGCGCTGACAACAACCAGTTGCATTTGAAGAGTTAAAAGTCAGTATACTAGTAAATAACTGCTAAAAAACAGACAGGTAGTGTGGGCACAGCTATTTTAAAAATATAAATCTAAATCAAACCAGTGGATCATAAATTAATACACCTGTTTTCACAGTGTTGAAATAGGTTATCAAGACCAAACTATGCAATGACGGCTATTGTAACCATTAACGGCTATTTTGTTGACGCGATGTCCCGCAGCAGCAATACGATGTCCCGTAACATCGGTGCGAGGTCCCGTAGCAGCGGTACGATGTCCGGAGTCAAGTCGAGGAGTCCCGTAGCAGCGGTACGATGTTCAGAGGGAGGGCAGCAGGAGACGCTGCTCACATAGGGCGAGCCAGGGCGAGATAAACAGAAGTGTCTGTCCCATTAGGCTGGTGACACGATAAAGAGAAGTGTCTGTATCTATCCTTGGGCTGGCACGCTAAACAGAAGTGTTTGTATCCTTGGGCTTGCAACACGATACACAAAAGTGTCTGTATCCTTGGGCTGACAACACGAAAGACGGAAGTGTCAGTATCCTTGGGCTAGTAACGCGATAAACAGAAGTGTCTGTATCCTTGGGCTGGCAACTCGAGCAACAGAAGTGATTGTATCCTTGAGCTGGTAACACGATAAACAAAAGTGTCTGTATCATTGGTCTGGCAACACGATAAACGGAAGTGTCTGTATTCTTGGGCTGGCAACACGATACACAGAAATGTCTATATTCTAGGGCTGGCAATACGATAAACGAAAGTCTCTGTGCCCTTGGGCTGAAAACACGATAAACAGAAGTGTCTGAGTCCATGGGCTGACAACACGATAAACAGAAGTGCCTGTATTTTTTAGCTTGCAACACGATAAACAGAAGCGTCTGTATCCTTGGGCTAGCAGCACGAAAAACGGAAGTGTCTGTATCCTTGGGCTGGTAAGACGATAAATAGAAGTGTCTGTATCCTTGGGCTGGCAACACAATAAACAGAGGTGTCTGTATCCTTGGTCTGGCAACACGATTCGCGGAAGTGTCTGTATCCCTTAGCTGGCAACACGATAAACAGAAGTGTTTCTATCCTTGGTCTAGCA
>SDVV010041294.1:0-10452 GCA_016164225.1 Gammarus roeselii | reverse complement strand
GTTAAGGCACTGTCGGTAAATCACCTGCCGTATAAGGCGCATGTTAAGGCACTGTCGGTAAATCACCTGCCGTATAAGGCGCATGTTAAGGCACTGTCAGTAAATCACCTGCCGTATAAGGCGCATGTTGAGGCACTGTCGGTAAATCACCTGCCGTATAAGGCGCATGTTAAGGCACTGTCGGTAAATCACCTGCCATATAAGGTGCATGTTAAAGCACTGTCGGCAAATCACCTGCCGTATAAGGCGCATGTTAAGGCATTGTCAGTAAATCACTTGCCGTATAAGGCGCATGTTAAGGCATTGTCGGTGAATCACCTGCCGTATAAGGCGCATGTTAAGGTATTGTCAGTAAATCACTTGCCGTATAAGGCGCATGTTGAGTCACTGTCGGTAAATCACCTGCCGTACAAGGCTCATCTTAAGGCACTGTCAGTAAATCACCTGCCGTGTAAGGCGCATGTCAAGGCGCTGTCGGTAAATCCCCTGCCGTATAAGGCGCATGTTAAGGCACTATGGGTAAATTACCTGCCGTAAGAGGAGCATGTAAAGGCACTGTCGGTAAATCACCTGCCGTATAAGGCGCATGTTAGGGCACTGTCAGTAAATCACCTGCCGTATAAGGCGCATGTTAAGGCACTATCGGTAAATCACCTGCCGTAAAAGGAGCATGTAAAGGCACTGTCGGTAAATCACCTGCCGTATAAGGCGCATGTTAGGGCACTGTCGGTAAATCACCTGCCGTATAAGGCGCATGTTAAGGCACTGTCGGTAAATCACCTGCCGTATAAGGCGCATGTTAAGGCATTGTCGGTAAATCACCTGCCGTATAAGGCGCATGTTCAGGTGTTACGATCGAGCTTCCACGGTTGCTCTAATCGGGTAAATCAAGGTTGGAATGATGGAACATTGGTTTTATAATAGTATTTTTCAATAAGAAAAGTAACAAGTCAACAGGTAAACTCAACAGAGCACTGATATAAAATTGATAGTCATAACGAATACAGAGTAACACAGTCAGTGAATATCAAAAAGACAAGTGTTAAGTGTAAGACGACCGTAGAGTAGAGTAGGGGGCCTACGACCGATGGCTGTGTCTGTCGCAAGTATGTGTCTGGTGTCGCTGCTGGCGAGAGTATGTCACCGACGGCCGCAGCCGCTCACAAGTGTGTGTATTTGCCCTCTGTCGTTCGGGGCTGCCCTGTATAATATGTGGGAGATCCATCTTCATGAGTATGAAAGGATCCTTCCAATGAGGGAGAGGATTCACCCTTTTGGGTCATCTAAGAGGCGGGGCGTCCTACTGCCCCCACCTTATTGGTAAATATCCACATAATCCGTTAACGGATTTTGTGGGCTCCTCCCATCTCTAAACAATAAAAAATAACCCTGCGCTAAACAGTGTTATGGGATCTAGTCTTTCTTCCCCTATCGCTGACACGCAAATGGCCCTCACTCGTCACTGTCTCCTACGTTACACGATCTGCAAGGCGGCCACCTGTTCCTTTTTAAAACAAACATCGGAGGGGAATTAAATATATGCTAAGCAAGGGACCTCCATGAAATTTGAGCTAAGAGTTAACAGGCCTACAGCCTACACTGTTTCTAGGAACACACACTACGCACCTCTCGCGGTAATGTTCCGTAAGCCAAGTTTATAAATCTGTGCCAGAGGAGGCCGATCATAACACAGGCACTGTCGGTAAACCACCTGCCGAATAAGGCGCATGTTAAGGCACTGTCGGTAAATCACTTGACGTATAAAGCGCATGTTAAGGCACTGTCTGTAAATCACCTGCCGTGTAAGGCGCATGTTAAGGCACTGTCGGTAAATCACCTGCCGTATAAGGCGCATGTTAAGGCACTGTCGGTAAATCACCTGCCGTATAAGGCGCATGTTAAGGCACTGTCGGTAAATCACCTGCCGTATAAGGCGCATGTTAAGGCACTGTCGGTAAATCACCTGCCGTATAAGGCGCATGTTAAGGCACTGTCTGTAAATCACCTGCCGTGTAAGGCGCATGTTAAGGCACTGTCGGTAAATCACCTGCCGTATAAGGCGCATGTTAAGGCACTGTCGGTAAATCACCTGCCGTATAAGGCGCATGTTAAGGCACTGTCGGTAAATCACCTGCCGTATAAGGTGCATGTTAAGGCAATGTCGGTAAATCACCTGCCGTATAAGGTGCATGTAAAGGCACTTCGGTAAATCACCTGCCGTATAAGGCGCATGTTAAGGCATTGTCGGTAAATCACCTGTCGTATAAGGCACATGTTAAGGCACTGTCGGCAAATCACCTGCCGTATAAGGTGCATGTTAAGGCATTGTCGGCAAATCACCTGCAGTATAAGGCGCATGTTAAGGCACTGTCAGTAAATCACTTGCCCTATAAGGCGCATGTTAGGGCACTGTCAGTAAATCACCTGCCGTATAAGGCGCATGTTCAGGCGCTGTCGGTAAATCACCTGCCGAATAAGGCGCATGTTAAGGCACTGTCGGTAAATCCCTGACGTATAAGGCGCATGTTAAGGCACTGTCGGTAAATCACCTGCCGTATAAAGCGCATGTTAAGGCACTGTCGGTAAATCACCTGTCGTATAAGGCGCATGTTATGGCACTGTCGGTAAATCACCTGCCGTATAAGGCGCATGTTAAGGCACTGTCAGTAAATCACCTGTCGTATAAGGCGCATCTTAAGGCACTGTTGGTAAATCCCCTGCCGTATAAGGTGCATGTTAAGTCACTGTCGGTAAATCACCTGCCGTATAAGGTGCATGTTAAGGCACTTCGGTAAATCACCTGCCGTATAAGGCGCATGTTAGGGCGCTGTCGGTAAATCACCTGCCGTATAATGCGCATGTTAAGGCACTGTCGGTAAATCACCTGCCGTATAAGGCGCATGTTAAGGCATTGTCGGTAAATCACCTGCCGTATAAGGCGCATGTTAAGGCACTGTCGGTAAATCACCTGCCGTATAAGGCGCATGTTAAGGCACTGTTGGTAAATCACCTGCCGTATAAGGCGCATGTTCAGGCACTGTCGGTAAATCACCTGCCGAATGAGGCGCATGTTAAGGCACTGTCGGTAAATCACCTGACGTATAAAGCGCATGTTAAGGCACTGTCGGTAAATCACCCTCCGTGTAAGGCGCATGTTCAGGCGCTATCGGTAAATCACCTGCCGAATAAGGCGCATGTTAAGGCACTGTCGGTAAATCACCTGACGTATAAGGCGCATGTTAAGGCACTCGGTAAATCACCTGCCGTATAAAGCGCATGTTAAGGCACTTCGGTAAATCACCTGCCGCATAAGGCGCATGTTAAGGCACTGTCGGTAAATCACCTGCCGTATAAGGCGCATGTTAAGGCACTGTCGGTAAATCACCTGCCGTATAAGGCGCATGTTAAGGCACTGTCGGTAAATCACCTGCCGTATAAGACACATATTAAGGCACTGTCGGTAAATCACCTTCTCCAATTTAATACAGCGAAATATCTTTTTGCAGATGTTAGAGTCCAGAATTTTATCGATACCTCTGTTACATGTTTGGATGAGACTAACAGGTAGGATCCAAAAGAACAAATTCACTTCAATTTGTTACACTTCTTTTAATGTGTAACAATTTCATGCGATGTTAGGTTTAAATATCTAGTCATCCTAACCATCTTAACCAACAATTATTTATTTTTATTCAAGTTTGATGGTTATGTACGATTTTTAGTTATGATTTTGTGTGGATATACATATCAAATCACTCCACATAGTTATATTTTTACGTTTTTTTTCAATATCACACACTATGTACACACATGAACACTTCTGCACGCATTTACAGGGTTGTTAGCCTCACTGTGTAAGCACATACACACATTTGTATGCATATACAACGTCGGTTAACATCTGTAGCATTTTTAACTCTGATCTAATATTTTTTCCATTAGAGCGAAGTCCCTCGTTTTTGTTACAAGATATTCAATGTGGACCAGCTTCACGTCATGTTAGGTGAAAAGAGCTAATCATCTTAACCTAACCTTTTCTATCCAAGAATGATATATTATCGATCATCTTTTCATTCATACATATGTTACTTTTTCGTCGATTTATGATATATTCATATCCTTCCTCTCCACTCCGCTCTATATTTTGATCTATCCTATGCAGTTTTGATTCACACTTACAATTTTGATCTAGCAAATTTCATCCATTTTCATTTGCAAATCATATAGTTTGTTTTGATTGTTATACATTTTTCATATGATTCTTGATATTACATGTTATTCACACTCATCAAAACCAAACATAACCTATCTTTATGTATGGTATTCAGTCATTGCTATATACATATGAAGCCCTCCAAACGACTCTAAATATCAATTTAACATATATGCTATTTATTTCATTGTCACTCTCATCCCATATTAGTTAGCAGAGAAGATCCATTTTCAAACTTAGATGGTTAGAATGTTACGGGTAATTCATATTATTTTTGATTGTGACATAATTCTACATCACTTTAACATGTTATTCACACCCATAATAACCTAACCAAACCTTACGTACAGTATTCAGTCATTGATATATACATATGAACCCCTCCAGACAACTCTAAATATCACTCTAACATACATGTTATTTATTTCGTTGTCACTCTCGAGTAATATATGTTACCTGAGAATCCCCCATTTTCAAACTTGGATGGATTGAATGCTACAAGTATTTCAAATTTGTATCCAGTTTCATACAAACGGACACATAGTCTCACGCCATGTTTTTCTTAATTTACTTCAATATCTTGACAACATGCATCTCTGATTTTTCATTTTCTTTTCTATAATTTTCACATCCAATCGTACTTATCATCACTATATTATTCGTCATCCAATCGTACTTATCATCACTATGTTATTCGTCATCCAATCGTACTTATCATCACTATATTATTCGTCATCCAATCGTACTTATCATCACTATATTATTCGTCATCAAATCGTACTTATCATCACTATATTTCAGTATACTCTCAAAATCCTTCATATACTCCATCATATCTTTGATGCGAATACCGAAGGCTGTTCTGTTCCCGTGTGTCCACAAATGTATTACTTCTTCTTCTTGAACCTTAATTATTTCGAACCTTTTATAATTCAAAGTCATTCTGAGCTTCACCATTAAGAAAATTTGCACACGATCCAGTTTTTCTTTTTTTCATAGGTATAATTTGTTGTCCTCTACCCCAGCTTTATTACAATCATGATGAAGATTTTCCTCTTGGATCATATAAATTTCGAGATTTGCTTTTCTTATTCCCCCTAAACTTACTTACATACGAATGTAACGCGTCCACATTAGTTACCCATAGCAGACTTCCTTTTGCCGCATCCATATATGAATGATATCTCCCATTCTTTTGATTCTTGTTCGTCCATTCTGAAATAACTGTTATTTTCAACACTAGTCAATATTTATTTGATCCGACTCATATCATCTTCGGAGATTTCTTCTTTCAGCAATTGCAAACAAAATATTGAGAGATGAATGTTCATTTTTGTTTCTTCTATGACGAAACGTGTCTCCGCTTGATTTCAACGTATCACTGACTCCATTCTCGGTTTCCAGCTAGCTAATTATAAGTTGATTACATGTGGTTTTTCGCAAAAAAATCCAAGTTTGAAAATGGGGTCACTCTGGTAACTAATACGGGTCGAGAGTAACAACGAAATAAATAACATGTATGTTAAAGTGATATTTAGAGTCATCTGGAGGGGTTCATATGTATATATCAATGACTGAATACCGTAAGTAAGGTTAGGTTAGGTTATTATGGGTGTGAATAACATGTTAAAGTGATGTAGAATTATGTCAAAATCAAAAATATTATGAATTACTCGTAACATTCAAACCATCTAAGTTTGAAAATGGATCTTCTCTGCTAACTAATATGGGATGAGAGTGACAACGAAATAAATAGCATATATGTTAAATTGATATTTAGAGCCGTTTGGAGGGCTTCATATGTGTATGGCAATGACTGAATACCATACATAAAGATAGGTTAGGTTTGTTTTTGATGAGTGTGAATAACATGTAAAATCAAGAATCATATGAAAAATGTATAACAATCAAAACAAACGATGTAATTTGCAAATGAAAATGGATGAAATTTGCTAGATCAAAATTGTAAGTGTGAATCAAAACTGCATAGGATAGATAAAAATATAGAGCGGAGTGAAGAGGATGGATATGAATATATCATAAATCGACGAAAAAGTAACTTATGTATGCACTAAAAGATGATCGATAATATATCATTCATGGAAAGAAAAGGTTAGGTTAAGATGATTAGTTCTTTTCACCTAACATGACATGAAGCTGGTCCACATTGAATATCTTGTAACAAAAACGAGGGACTTTGTTCTAATGGAAAAAATCATAGATAAGAGTTAAAAATGCTACAGATGTTAACCGACGTTGTATATGCATACAAATGTGTGTATGTGCCTACACAGTGAGGCTAACAACCCTGTAAATGCGTACAGAAGTGTTCATGTGTGTACATGGTGTGTGATATTGAAAAAAAACGTAAAAATATAACTATGTGGAGTGATTTGATATGTATATAGCACAAAATAATTACTAAATGTCGTACAAAAATCATCAAACTTGAATAAAAATAAATAATTATTGGTTAAGTTGGTTAGGATGACTAGATATTTGAACCTAACATCGCGTGAAACTGTTCCACATTAAAAGAAGTGTAACAAATTGAAGTGAATTTGTTCTTTTGGATCCTACCTGTTGAGTCTCATCCAAACATGTAACAGAGGTATCAATTAAATTCTGGACTCTAATATCTGCAAAAGGATTTTTCGCTGGATTAAATTGGAGAAATGTATTCAAACTGATTTTTGATTTGATAAATATACAGCCCAAATGGAGAGTTTCATACACATCATTTTCATACATAAGCATCAAACTTTAATAAAAATACATAACTATTGGTTAGTATGACTGTTAGGTTTGGTTGCCTAAGTAATAATGTATTTGGCAGTGTATGGTAACCTTTTTTGCATTCATTGCTATTTGATCTATGTTGTCGTACATTGATATATATTTCGCTAATTATGTACCTTAGACATGGATTATATCTTGGATCTTGTTGACTGCGGACCTTACATTACAGATCTGTAGTAAATATGTTAGAGTGGATTTATTCAATATTCGGTATAATAGACGAAAATGGTAAGAGCAACACATCCAACACACCAAAAAAATCGTATTCTAACAGTAAAAAACCATACATAAAACTTGCTAACGCTTTAATATCCATAACAATCACTGACCTATGCGGTTAAGCTAACATAAACGTTTTGAACTCAACAGACTACTAACAAGCGATCGCCTAACATTACTTGAAATTAAATGAGATTACTGGACATGAAACAAGCAAAGTGAAAAATAGATATTTATTTATGTAGGCACACAATCTGCTAAACAATGGTAATACTACAGAGACAAGTGGATAAATTTGATAAGAATAAAGCTTAAATCAATTAAAAAATACCTAACATAAGTATGAAAACGGGGAAAATATATACAATCCTTATTATATTAGGTTAGGATGGGTTAGGTTTACTGCCGTCATCACAAACCTTTAGTGATAAATGCTACAGTGGATCTGGTGCATGCTCGATTAGGTCATTTAGTCTGAATTAGAACGCAATCTCACGACAAAGCCTGAATTGATCAATAACTTCAAAGTGTATAAACTGCAAACGTCTTACAGCCATTTATAAAAGTACGACATGCGGGAATAAACTTCTGGTAAAGACATGCGAGCGGATAACATAATTGAGATGTACATCATATTATTGAAGAATTTTAACACTAACACTTTACACAAATCCGATGGATTAACTTTCCAAGACGACAATGAACCGGAACCAAATCCAGTGTCGAGAAGTAGAACATACCAAATTTTGGATCATTACATTCAATTACGTATATTTTATACCAAATATTCCATGAAATTAGGTGAAATTATACCTAATACATATAAATGCATATGATAACCAATCAAAACATGCAACAACAACTAAAAATAGCTAAATAAGATTCTCTATTTTACCCTAACCTACAATGATTAACTATTATATACGGTGTATCCTACCACACCAAGATGATAAATCCTACTTCAGTATCCTACGTGATCTGTAACATGACTAAGATCGTATACTAATATCATAACAGCCATACCGAAAAATCTGACATTTAACACTGAGTTAATGCGAATAATGTTATTTATGACTACGAGACCTGTTCAAATCTATAACAAATTCCTAGACCTAACTTATGCTATGCCTCTAGCAGAACAAAAAATCCAAGCCCACTGTGTCATAACAACGAACTCTACAATGCTTTACTAGGTCCTTTCTCAGCAATCTACCACTGATTTATAACAAATTTAGAGGCAACACGCAGTCACGTACAATACTTGAGACATACCATGCATCTGTTTAACCCATCGTCTCTGAAAAAAAAAACATCGAGCAAAGTCACATCCTGGATATAACCAAGAATCTAGACATAGGTACAGTGGTCACGAATGGGGCTGACATGAGTCTCAACGAGTGTGGCCATAAAAAGCTAGGTTTCTGTTCACTAACACCCTAAGTAAATCACTACAACGATGAGCAGCTTGTCGGATATCCTCACTAACAAATCCATGGAACTTAAGATCGACGTCTACAAGAACGTACATAATTCACGTTGAACTTGGACGAAGTCCAAATGACAACCAAAGAGTGTAAACCACCTCTACACTAGGACCTCCATCCAGCAAATCGTCTTCTAAAACGTTAAACTATACGCATGCAAGGGTTCATTTACGAAAAATTCCACAAAGATGCTTTACGGACTTACACCTCTTAAACATACATTTCTATGATTATCGTGGGAAAAAAATCATACAACAACTATAACAAAAAATAACCAAATAAGATTCTCTACTCTGCTCTATATCACATTAAAATTGTAATACAGTGGGTATCCGTCATAGTAAATTGGTCTACTTACACAAATAGGCATAAACAGAACGAGCTTTTGCCTATGGGTGTCCTCTAACTCCTCCAAAACATTGAAGTATGGTCCTACAAAAAAACAAACAATACCCTAACAGCTAGACCGAGTTTGTAACAAATGGTATCTTTTAAATATAAACAATCCACGTCAAATATTGTGCCAGGATGTGAAAGTATATGTAAAACACAAGAATTGTCAACTTGTAACTGAATTTTACCTGAAAAGATGTTCAACATTGTAGATACAAACGTAATATATTCCGATAATGTATAAATAACAAACAGATTGCATTGAAGATTGGAACTGTACAATGAAAGTACAAAACTAAACGAAAATATACTAAAACTCACGAGTTATAACAAAGCAAGAAGAATGATGCAATAATCGACCAAATTATACCTGCAATAGTGTGGAAGATGCATACCTAAAATATCCTAAATCATATAAAAATCAACATAAATCAACCAAACAACTAACGTAAATAAGTTACCAAGACATGCGAGCGACATAACTAAAACCCATAGTAAATAATGTGGTATACTTCTACACGAACACCGATACATCTGATTAAAAACCTGGATAATGCAATATGGGGGTAGATAGATTCTCTGTACAGATGTTGCATCAAGCCGAAATACAAACATCAACTCGCCCACAACCTGACCAATAATCCATATATTCTTATATATATTATATACATATGAAATAAATAGATGAAAAACGCAAAGCATAACCTATGTTCAATATCAAGCTGATATCAAGCGTCCCACAGCTAAAAACACCACCAAACAATCTCCGAATGAATCCAATATACCACAACTAGCAAACTAGATAAGAATACAAACAAATATGTACGGAAAAATACATAGAATTATAATCCAGACATAAATATGTTACGAAACATTCACTCAAACATAGCAAACATGATACGGAAATAGATATATAAGACAAAGAATAGGTATGAGCAAACTTACCTAAATTTCCCAGGAGGGCATCCAATTTCTTGTCGAGGGGATCCCTACACCCCCCCACCCCTCCAGAAACTTTCTATAACAGTATTCATACCAGAATCGGATAAATATATGTAACGAACAACAGTTAGTGACCAAGCGTACCCCAATAGAGCCATCAAAAAAAGGAATAACATATATATAAATACAATAAATATTAAAATACAATATAATTTAAAATGATCAAAACATAGGCCTTGCCAATGCATTTCCAAACGCTGTCCGTCCATCCGTACGTTCGTCCGTCCGTCCCTCCATCCGAATGAATCAAGGTTGCATGCAATGCCCCGGTGAAATGCGAACACCAGAGGTAGTGCGTAAACATTATATCTATATAACCAATTAACATATGAAAACCTAATA
>SDVV010041293.1:0-10452 GCA_016164225.1 Gammarus roeselii | reverse complement strand
CCTCACCAGCTGAAACCCTGGCAAATCAACAAAGGATGAGGACACCGAAGAAGTCAACCACGACTCGCACACGCCCACCAACTGCATATCCCACCGCTGCACCATATGACCAACAAAAGGGACCTTATTCATCAGAGAATTCAAATTGACACAGCACAACCTCAGACAGGAGAAATCCATCTGCAAAGACCGACTAGCTAGTTTAAAGCACTGCCTCCGCGGCCCCCCGGGATGCCATGGGTACCATTCAAAGCTCCACGACCACCACCACCAGCGCCACGACCACCCCCAGCACCACCACCACGGCTCCCAAGCCGCGCACTCCGGCAACACCGCGACCGCCAGCACCACCGCGGCGGCCAGCAACACCCCGGCCGCCACTGCTCAATAGAATGATGTCATTGCTAAACATACTCTCAGCTTCATCAACATGGGACAACTCATCCACACTCAATCAATCCAAACTCTCAAACCAATATGACTCAGAACTAGAGGTCCCAAATGCAAAACATTCAGGCAATAACTCAACCTCCACATCTGGACCAGGAGAATTCACAGCAGATTCCGATTCAGTTGCAGGTTCATTTGGGTTCCAATGCCCATCCAAGAACAAGGACTTGAAATAATCATGATTACAAACATAAGAAGGTGGGTCCCACCAGCGGTACAATTGAGAATGATGCACCCTTAGTACATCAGGCAACTCTAAAAGTGGTCTCAGCTGATAGGTAATGTTATTTGAATTTACCCCCACTATCTTGTGTGGCCTGTCATACTTCCCTCCAAACTTCCTGCTCAATGATTGACTAACTTGAGGTAACTTCCTGATCACCCTTTCAACAACCCAAAAAGGTGCAAAATGGGGGTGTCCAGGTTGCCAATTCTCCTGCACATTATCTGGGATACCAGCTACAGGCCTCATCAAATGTGATCTAGTTAACAGGTACTCAGCAGGAGACACACAGAGTTCAACATGCAAAGTGTTATTATAGGTAAGAATTGTCTTGGTCAAATGTTCCTCCCACTGCAACTGTTCTGACATAAGAGATGACAAAAGTGATCCAATTGTCCGATTTACTCTCTCCACAGCACCCAGCACCATTACTTTATGGTCTGCATGGAGTGCTGTAAAGATGCTTAATGCCAAATGATTCTAATAATTCTGAAAATGATTCCGAAATGAACTATGGTCCATTGTCGGTGATGTTTTTTTCTGGGATCCTAGGCAGAAATGGAAAAACCTGTCTCCTCAAGGCATCAGTCACACTGACAGCAGTTTTGTTCTTGATAGGAACTGCACTAACCCAATTGGAATGGTTGTCTGCCACCACAAAGCAACCAATATTTCCTGAGCTAGCTCTGCCAAACAACACCAGATCCATAGCTACCAGCTCAAAGGGGGATGTCGTGATAATCTTCACAGTAGGAGGCACAACAATTTGCGGACTAATCTTTGTTAGTTGGCACTGCTCACATGTGCTACAGATATCCCTGGCCACCCTATTAGCTATGGATGCCAAACACTGTTTTCAAATAGTGGAGCCATTTATCTCTGCCAACGTGTGCATTTTTGTAATGCAGAACCTCAACAAGAAATATAAACAAGACCACTGTCAACAATGAATCACCTGACCTGAATGCCACAATGCAATCACTTATTTCCAGGCCAGCTCAGTGTCTCTTAAAGGATGCTAGACACCTGGGCCACTGTTTCACATCTACACCATTCTTCAAACACTGCTGCAAGATTCTCAACTGATAAGTTTTTCGCTGAAATTGTCTCTTTAAATTAGAGCTGGATGGATCCCCAACTTCTGATTCACCATGGTCACTCCCATCACTGCCTTCCACCATCTTGCCGTTGCGAACACTCCTGCATTATGACAATTCCTTGCTAACCCCAAAGTAACCCACATCTGCACGGAGAACAGAGTTCTGTTGTTGCATTAAGGTAATTCCAGAACCTACCACACCATCCTGTTGACAAAATCCCCTACCTAGATCAATTGTCATGTCAAATACTGGAGGATCATCTGCAGGTTGGATGGTGGCGTCGAACTTGGGGGTATTTTTCGGAGAGCTCCTGATGCAAGAACTCGGGGCCATCCCTATAAGCTTTTGATGCCGGCTTGTAATCCGGACATCAAGAGGAGGTTCTTTGGAGCACAATGTGTTCAGTTGTGGAACAGCCTCCTGAGTTCTGTGGTGGAGTCAGATTCCCTGGCTGCATTCAAGAGGTTGCTTGCCGAGTTTTAGGGTGATATTCTGTTTGAGTTTGTTTAGTTTGGGGTGGGTTCTTCTGCAGCGTGTTGGCGTCCTGGCTTTGGATTTGTCTGCTTTTTGCTATGGCGCTGGAGCGGTGGGATGTGGTGCGTGTTTGTGTGTGTGGGTTTGTGTTTGTGTCTGTCCTGATGTGTTGCTTTTTTGTTGTACAGTGTGCTGTTCTGGATTTTTTTTTGTTTTTTGTTTCTGTTTATGTCATTCATGCGGTTGGTTCATGTGATAGCCAATAGTGCGCACCAATTCCAGTTCCTATACTTGTGTCAACATTGCTGTTCTCAACAGCATACTGGCGCGCATGGCTGTGCTGGCCTCCCCCGGCTCTGCTGCTCCCCACTTGCTGTTTTCCTGCTGGAGGGGGCTGCAAAGGTAAGAGATGTGCTGCTATAAAATCCACACCAAGCAAAAGACGAAAGAGGATGGCTAAATCTGGGACAACTACAAATGTGTGAGCTTCAACATCCATCTGAGGAATACAGAGTTCCAACTGAATTGTCCCCAGGCTCACTTTAGAGTTTCCAGTTATGCCAATAATTTCAACAATGTCAGGCCAAATCATCTGCTGCATCTTCTCCACAGCACTGAGCAACAAGGCTAACCTAACCTCCTGTGTCTAAAACCGCACAGCACTTCCCACCACACAGGTCAACAGTTATCACTGGCTGCCCAAATGTTCCATAACCACACCCCAACACACCCAGCTCCCACTCCCCCATCAACAAGTTCAACCCTTCCAAACAACAATCCTGAATTTCCACCACACCTACTTCCCCACTAGACTGTTCCTCTAGCACCACAAAAGTGGCACCCACACAACTGGGTGGCAAATTCAAAAGAGCAGACTGGTCAACCTCCACCAAAAAAATAAAATGAACACCTGCCAAGCACTCCAGATAAACTTCTCTGCAAGGATATTCCCCTGTCTCCAATGGGGACTGGTAAATAACTGGCTTATCACTCCAAAAGAATACACACACCCTCACCTCATTGAGCACACTAGCAGCCAAAAGTACTTCATAACAGGGTAATAGCTGATTGCAAATCATCAGCTGCAAGTTCTGCCACAGTTGCTTTCCCAAAGACAAGTGGTATTTACCAGGGTGCTGCAGAAGTTCACTCACCAGCTCCTGCCACAAGGCCTGAGGCAAAGCTAGCATACGCTCACCCTCTCTCAAAATGGTGTGCACAGATCTGAGGAGACTCTTGAACAAGGAGTTTCCCCCTCCCGCAACAGGGGCCCCATCCAGCTGAAACCCATCTGGCAGTTCACATAACTCAAATCCATCCTTTGGTGTTGATTCAATGACTTGCTTCATTCTGGACAGCACATCAGCAGCAGTATTCAGTCTACCTGGCGTGTACTGAATCGTGAAATTTAAATCTGACAAATCGTCCAAGGTTCTTGCAATCCGGCCATCCACTAGCTTCATGTTGTTCAAATAGACCAAAGCTGATAGTCAGTGCGCATTTGGGTGAGACAAGCACCTGCTCCATTCTTTGAAGCATTGACCCAGAGTTCCAACTGTTGAGCACTGGGACAGTAGTCTGGAAATGCCAGTTCTATGTCCTCCTTGACCTTCTCCTTCATGGTGTCAAAAGCCTGAGTCATTTCACTGGTCCAAACTATTTTCTTTTTCCTTGCTCCACCCGACACTGACGATAATGGTTTCTGGAGATGTGAACAGTCTTGAACTAACTTTTGTTGAAAGTTTATTAAGCCCAGGAACTCCCTCATCTCTCCAACTGTTTCTGGCTTCCTGAAATTGTCCACCTTGGTAATAAAGTCCTTTGTCTTGGAAATCCCTGAAGTACCAACCAGATAGCCCAAAAACTCAACCTTAGGTTGGAACCACTCACACTTGTTTGGCTTCACCTTGATCCCATGTTGCTTCAAAGTTTACATCACACTGCCAACTAATAACAAGTGCTCATCAAACAAGCTCCCCATAATCAGCATATCATCCACTTACACCACCACCACCTTCTTCCAGGAGAACCCATGAAGGATCATCTGCATTTCCCTCGGGAAGGCAGCAGGCACATTTTAAGACCAAAACTCAATTTTTTGAACTGCCAATGCCCATGGGGAGTCGAAAATGTGGTATACTCCCTGCTTTGTTTTTCCAAAGGAACCTGGTAGTATCCCCTTACCAAGTCCAGCTTGGTAAAATACTTCACTCCAGGCAGACCAAAGACAGAGTCTGTCAAGTTTGGCATTGGGAATTTGTCTGGCTTTGTCACTCTGTTCAACTTTCTATAATCCACACAAAATCTGATCTGGCCATCTTTCTTCCAAATTGGTACCACTGGCGATGACCAAGGCTAAACTCACATGGCGACCCCACGATACAGCCCTGAAGGCCCGCTGCAGAAAGTCAACAGGACTGAACCTCTCGGTAACATCCCTGAAATTTGTTGCCGATTTAGACACCGGCATGCCGTAGTCCAGAACAAAAGAAAAGCCTTGGCTGTTGTTTACAGTTCAGTCAAAACAACTCTGGAATTGCTCTCGATCATCGCAAACAACGCTATGCGTATCAACCAGCGCGTTCAATTCCACCCCAATCGAATCACTGAACGTGCTAGCTAACAAGCTTCCACTCCTGTTCCGGCGTGACAAACTCTCTACAATACTATTTCAAGACTAGAAGCATAATCAACAACCCAGCACACAACCACGTCACCAACATTTCCGATAAACACTTCTTTGGGACTGAGAAGCATATATGCTTACCGTTTTCCCTGCACGTAGACAACTTACTGACCTTGCTGGACATCAATCGCAAGGCTATAAAGTTTTCATCCTCCTACTGTAGACTTCAAGTCAACACACAGACGTAGATAATCAACCCACTGCTAGTCAACCTAGATTTACAAATTTACCCTAGAGCAACCACTACAACCAACACGTACCGACAGAAATTTTCAAGACTACTCAAGGAACAATACCCAAAATACCGCCTTATATGCACTGACTGCTCTAAAACCACTGGCGGAGTGGGAGCTGCCGCTGTGTACAAGGAAAACACGTTCAGCTACCCTCCCTCAATAAGTCTCTGTGTCATCTTCAGAGCTGTAGCACTCAAATTTTCTCTCGATTACAAAAAACTAGTCTCCCATGTACCTCGACTTCTCAGACAGTCTGAGTGCCCTCACTCAGCTCAAAACTTGCTCTTCCTTGAACATCTGCGATCTCTTTACAATGTCCAAGACGGGTCAAGGGGTTAAATTCTGTTGGATCTCAGGACATGTTGGAATAAATGGAAATGAGATTGAAGATTCCCGGGCTAAACATTAGTCTATCCATCAAGAACAATTCATCACCATACACTACCAAGACTGGTTCACTATCATAAACTCCCATATAAAATCCCGATGGAATGACATGTGGCAACAGAATGTACAAAAAATGCTCTCTGTGAAGCTCTAGGTTGGAGAAGAGAAACCAAGTTTTTCAACAGAAGAGACCAAGTGTTCTCAACCGCCTGTGCACGGGACACACATGGATAACTTACAACTACCTAATGGATGTAGACATGGGACTGTGCTTGTGGCCACCAGGTGGCAATCAGTGTGAAACACTTACCAATGGATTGCAATGCACTTGAAGCAGCCCAAAGAGCCTTCTAAACTCCCTCTTGCATCCTACAAAGCTTACTCACCAACCTAACCTCCTGGAAAAGCTATTTGCTTTTGGAAAACATACCATCATAGTGACGCTAAGATGTTTATGTAGCTGTGCTTTTACCCCTTTCCCTTCCTGTACGTACAAGCAAGCATATATACTACAATTAAAACATTTATTTAATTCCACCCTGATGAGTCAGTGTTTTTGCACATGAAGATGTGCCAACTTAACAGAATTAATGATGGTTGTGCCCTACTGAGAGCCTACAATGACTTGCCTGGAGGCTCCAGTGGAAATGAGGCTCAAATCAAATCCTCCCCCTTCTACCTGAGTTGCGCAAAGCTCACCCAGACATGGCAATGACCATTGTTCCACTCACATTTGGAGACTAACAAGTCCTCATGGAGGTGCTGAGGACACATTGCCCTTGCCACCTTAGGGAACACTTCACTCCCTGGGCCCCCTGAGCTGAGAAAGTTATTAGTTTCATGCTGGTCTTTCAATGGTGCATGTGATGCCTAGCCCAGCTTCTTGACAGATACCGCGATCCCTAAGCGCCTGTGCGGTGTAATCAGAGTTCACTCATTCCTGTCTTAACTCCCAAAGCCTTTGTGCAGAGTAATAAGAGTTTACTCATTCTCATCATGACCGGTGGGACTACCGTGAGACCTAAACCCTTGTGTGGTGTAATTTGTTTACTCATTTCTATCATGGCCTCTAGACTACCAAGAAGCCTAAGCACTAGGGCTATGTAATTAGTTACTCATTGCTATCATGATCTCTGGACTACCGTGTACCCTAAGCACTTGTGCAGTGTAATTCACTTACTCATTCCTCATGATCTCTGGACTGCCGTGTTCCATTAACACTTGTGCAGTGTAATTCGTTTCCTCATTCCTATCATGATCTCTGGACTGCAATGTTCCCTAAGTACTGGTGCAGTGTAATTTGCTTACTCATTCTTATCATGATCTCTGTACTGCCATGTTCCCTAAGTACTGGTGCAGTGCAATTTGCTTACTCATTCCTATCATGTTCTCTCGAAATCACTGTTCTGGTGTTCCCATAATCTCAATGTTTCCTTTATCTAATCTGAAGACCTAGGCGCTGAAGGACTTGGACTGCCAAGTGTTACTACCCCAATCCCTACACTAACTAATCTGCCGTCTTAGATAAATGCTCCTCTACAAAACTTGCTTTGAAATATTAGTTCATATTGAAATGCTAAGTGTTGTTAGGAGCTCATTTTCTGCAATTTGGTTTCAATTCAGTCCAGTCTGAAGACCAAATAAAACAAATGAAAAATGTCAGGTGTAAATTTATGAAATGAGGCGTGTGTCCACCTGACTTGTGGTTCATTTAGTTTTTCTTGAATGTTATATCTTCTTTCATTACAGGACTTATTATGTTGCTATCAATTTGCTAATCTAGCGGTCTTCAGTATCTGTTGTGCTGCACTTGGAAAGCCTGTCAGGAAGTAAGGGAGGCTTAGCTTCATCATGGACCGCTCACTGCAGAAGGAGAGAGAGGCTTTCAAGCGCCGGGCGCTAGCTCAGCCTACGTGAGTTGTTATTTTCCCATCCTTTCCCGCAGTAGAACGTGAATAGTTAGACTGCTTGGTAGCTATAAGTTGAGTCATTTCTGACAAAATATGAGAGATCAACTGAAGTGCATTCTTATATTAGCTCCGCAGCATTCTAGGTGACATCACAAGTTTTGTAAATTGGCATTATTTATTTGTAGTGATTTACTTTAACTTGAATTGGCATTATTCATCAAAATTTCTACTATTTTTTGTTCAGTGTGATGCAGTTAGTGACTGCATATTGTTTTATCAATTTGAGTAAATACTAGTTAGCCTGAATCTGATATGAACAGAAAAAATTATTATCACCGGTGTCCAGTGTTATGCTATGCTGCACAATATTTTTACAATTTTTTTTAATATTGGGGCTTGGAATATTTGCAATTGAAGCTACTCAAAGTAACTCTTCATTTTGATGGATACATTTTTTAATTTGTTGAGGTCGAGCATCCCTACTGGTTATGGAATGGCGGTTGTCTAACCTAACTCATTCTGGCCTGCTACAGAGTGGAGAACAAGCTCCGTAAGACCACTGATGTGGGACCGCCAGCACACAGCAAGTCATCCAGTAGTAGCAGTATCAGCAGTGCCAACAAGATGAAGCCCCCCGACATGAAGTAAGGAAGGAGTGATTGAGGTACAAGAAGAAGTTTATTTACTAAAAACTTAGCTTAACTGGATACTAAAGTGAAGATTTTTTTGTCAGTTTCATTCTACAGGAAAATTTGACTTATTATATTTGCTGACTTTATTTAACAGTAATGTTGAGATGCATGCAGGAATTGAAGTCACTGTCAAATGGAATTAATGGTTGTAAAACTCAATTGTTTTTTATAAGGATTGACCATGAACAAACTTTAGTTTGCTTCTGTACAGTAGCAAATAAAGTTTGTCACCATTTGAACTTTATTGAAGAAACAAAATTTTTCCGACTATTGGCTGTATATCTTGACAGTTGCGGGTTGATGTAATCGCCACAGAGTGCCGTTATTTTGAAGAATATATTTTGTAATTTATCTTGAATGGTTTTTGGACCCTGATACCAAAAAAGTTTTAGTTTACCAAACAATCTGGTTATGCTGGAACAGAAATCTGGACTGTTCCAACAGTTCTGAAGTGTTTGTGACATGATGCAGTACATTTATTAATAAGTTCTTGTGGAATACTACAACAACACAATCATTTTTTGTTTTAAATTTGATATTCATATCAATTGATGCAATATTTCCAATCTGTCCCTTCATGCAGTTCCAAAGTTATGATAAAATGCTAGGCAGCATTTGAAAGGTATTTCAAATTACTGCAATTGTATGAAGATTTTATTTATGAAATTCTTATATTGAAATAGCTTGATAAAAAGCAATTAATTCATAATCCCAAAATATTAAACAATATTTTAACTATTCTCCTGCTCCTCCTCCAGTTTTGAGGATATCATGACTTGTAATATGTCATTTGAAAGTATTTATGCAGTATTACAATAAAGTTGTGTTTTTTCCTGAAACTTGAATGTTGAACACTATAAAAGTAAATTTTTATTTAATTGAAAAACTATAAAAATACTCATTTCTCCTATTGTTCTGAAATTGTTATGCAGTGCAGTCTATTGTTTACATGCTCCAGTGTAGTTCTTCAATCAAAGAGTTATTAACTTTTTAGTTTAATTGGTAACAAACCTAGGAGCCAAATGTATCTGGTATTGTCCTGTCCTGTTCAATTCATTATGGATTATTGTTACTGTATTATACTTGAATTAGGCTTTGAATAAATGGGATTGTCCGATTCTTATGAAGTTCGAATTAATTCTGTTATTCCTCCACCTTGAGTGTGAGATTTCCAGAAATCTCTGGGAAATGTTTGGTTTGAAAAATGTATTGATTGGATCCAGGTTTAATGTAATGAGCATAGGGGCAAATTTGGTAGTAGAGTCTTGCTGTTTGCAGATGATACGGCTTCGTGGCAGATTTGGAGAGGAAAAGTGTACAGTTTTGTATGTACTGAAGAGTGTAATAAGATTTAGGACATCTGGTACCAAGGTAAAAAGATGGTTATATGAGGGGGTAGTTGTCTCAACTGTGCTCTATGATGCTGAAACATGGGGAATGAGTGGGAAAGGGAGAAAAATTTAGATTTATTTCACATTAAATGTCATTAGTCATGACCGCCGGAGTGATGCGGAGGGAGATGATCATTAACGATGTTGTAGTAATTAGAGTGGAGATGGTGAGGAAGTTGCAGGACAGAGTGGGTTCACTTGTTCTGAGGTGGTTTGTACACCTTTACTTGGGATGGATGATGCAAGATTAGTGAAAAGGGTGATGGAAGCGGAGGATGTGATGCAGGCTTTGTGATTTGATGCAGCAAAATAGCCTGCAATGGAGAGGATTGATCAAAGAATGGGTGTGAATGGATGGGTTTTGACGACTCTGATACGCTCTCCCGCCCTTGACTAAATTCTAAGAAAGTGGACACGTGTTGTCTCACCCACATGCGCCACGGTTACATTGGCATCCCGTCGGAGATGCCAATGTAACCGTGGCGCATGCGGGTGAGACAACACGTGTCCACTTTCTTAGAATTTAATTCACGGCCAAAATTAGTGGAAGTGCAATTAATGAGGATATGAAAGAATAAGTCTCTGAACCACCTAGATTTAAGACAAAAAGCAATGGATGTACTAATGGATTTTAAACAAACTTGAAAGCTAAATTTCGGAGCACAGATAAGGATGAAGGGAGCTGTAAGGGAATAAAAATAATAGAAACAGATTAATAACCAGTTCACGGTCAGCTGAAGTGCTTCCTTTGGAGTTCCCGGGAGGAGTAATTATATTTACGTTATTTAGGATTAATTGAATTTAATCTTGAATAATCTTATTCATCATGCCATAACACCCGTAGGCAAGCAAGCAAAAGGAAAAATTATAAAATAACTCATGAATGTAAATAGCTGAATAACT
>SDVV010041292.1:0-10452 GCA_016164225.1 Gammarus roeselii | reverse complement strand
CCCTGGTACATATAGACACGAGTCGAAGACCGTGAGACTCTACCTACTAGGCCCTGATACAAAGAGACACGAGTCGGAGACAGTGAGACTCTAACCAATAGGCCCTGGTACATAGAGGCACGAGTCAGACACAGCGAGATTAACCACTAGGCCTTGGTACATTGAAACACGAGTCAGAGACAATGAGACTCTAACCACTAGGCCCTGGTACATAGACAGGAGTCGGAGACAGTGAGACTCTAACCACTAGGCCCTGGTACATAGAGCCACGAGTCGTTGACAGTGAGACTCTAACTAATAGGCCCTGGTACATAGAGACATGAATCGGAGACAGTGAGACTCCAACAACTAGGCCCTGGTATATAGAGACACGAGTTGGAGACAACGAGATTCTAACCACTAGGATCTGGTACATAGAGACACGAGTCAGTGACAGTGAGATTCTAATCACTAGGCCCTGGTACATAGAGACACGAGTCGGGGACAGTGACACTCTATCCACTAGGCCCTAGTACATAGAGACACGAGTCGGAGACAGTGAGGCCTCAACCACTTAGCCCAAATACATAAAGACACGAGTCTGACACAGCGAGACTAAACACGAGACCCTGGTACATAGAGACAAGAGTCAGAGACAGTGAGAGTCTAACCACTAGGCCTTGGTACATAAAGACACGAGTCGGAGACAGCGAGACTCCAACCACTAGGCCTTGGTACATAGAGACAAGAGTCAGAGACAGTGAGAGTCTAACCACTAGGCCCTGGTACATAGAGACACGAGTCGGAGACAGCGAGACTCCAACCACTTGGCCTTGGTACATAGAGACACGAGTCGGAAACAGTGAGACTCTAACCACTAGGCCCTGGTACATAGAGACGCGAGTCGGAAACAGCAAGACTCTAAACACTAGGCCCTGGTACATAGAGACACGAGTCGGAGACAGCGAGATTCTAACCACTAGGCCATGGTACATGGAGACTAGGCCCTGGTACGTAGAGACACGAGTCGGAGACAGTGAAACTCTAACCAATAGGCCCTGGTACATAGAGACACGAGTCAGAGAAAGCGAGACTCTAACCACTATTCCCTGGTACATAGAGACACGAGTCGGAGTCAGTGAGACTCTACCTACTAGGTCCTGATACATAGAGACACGAGTCGGAGACAGCGAGACTCTAACCACTAGTCCCTGTTACATAGAGACACGAGTCGGAGACCGAGAATCTAACAACTAGACCCTGGTACATAGAGGCATAAGTCGGAGACAGTGAGACTCTATCAACTAAGCCCTAGTACACAGAGACACGAGTCGGAGACAGTGAAACTCTAACCAATAGGCCCTGCTACATTGAGACACGAGTCTGAGAAAGCTAGACTCTAACTACTATTCCCTGGTACATAGATACACGAGTCGGAGACAGTGAAACTCTACCTACTAGGCCCTGATACATTGAGACAAGAGTCGGAGACAGCGAGACTCTAATCATTAGGCCCTGGTACAAAGAGACACGAGTCGGAGACAAGAGTCTCTAACCACTAGGCCCTGGTACAAAGAGACACGAGTCGGAGACAGTGAGACTCTACCCACTAGTCCCTGATACAAAGTGACACGACTCGGAGACAGCGAGACTCTAACCACTAGTCCCTGGTCCATAGAGACACTAGTCGGAGAGAATGAGACTCTAACCACTTATCCCTGGAACATAGAGACACGAGTCGGAGACAGCGAGACTCTAACCTTTTGGCCTTGGTACATAGGGACAAGAGTCGGAGACAGTGAGACTCTAACCACTAGGCCCTGGTACATAGAGGCACGAGTCGGAAACAGTGAGACTCTAATCACTAGGCTCTGGTACATAGAGACACGAGTCGGAGACAAGAGACTCTAACCACTAGGCCCTGGTACAAAGAGACACGAGTCGGTGACAGCGAGACTCTAACCACTAGTCCCTGGTACATAGAGACACGAGTCGGAGACCGAGATTCCAACCACTAAAGAATCTCTCTAGGGACACGAGTCGGAGACAGTGAGACTCTAACCACTAGGCCCTGGTATATAGAGACACGAGTCGGAGACAGTGAGACTCTATCCAATAGGCCTTGGTACATAGAGGCACGAGTCGGAGACAGTGAGACTCTAACTAGTAGGCCATGGTACATAGGGACACTAGTCGGAGACAGTGAAACTCTAACCACTAGGCCCTGGTACATAGAGACACGAGTCGGTAACAGTGAGACTCTAGCCACTAGGCCCTGGTACATAGGACAGGAGTCAGAGACATTGAGACTATAACAACTAGGCCCTGGTACATAGAGACACGAGCTGGAGACAGCGAGACTCTAACCACTAGGCTCTGGTACATAGAGACACGAATCCGAGACAGTGAGACTATCCACTAGGCCCTGGTACATAGGGACTCGAGTCGGAGACAGTGAGACTCTAACTACTAGGCCCTGGAACAAAGAGACACGAGTCGGAGACAGTGAGACTCTATCCACTAGGCCCTAGTTTATAGAAACACGAGTCGGAGTCAGTGAGTCTATAACCATTAGGCCCTGGCGCATAGAGGCACGAGTCGGAGACAGTGAGACTCTAATCACTAGTCCCTGGTACATAGAGACACGAGTCGAAGACAGCGAGATTCTAACCACTAGGCCATGGTACATAGAGACACGTGTCGGAGACAGCGAGACTCTAACCACTAGGCCTTGGTACATAGAGACACGAGTCAGAAACAGTGAGACTCTAGCCACTAGGCCCTGGTAAATAGAGACACGAGTCGGAAACAGCAAGACTCTAAACACTAGGCCCTGGTACGTAGAGACACGAGTCATAGACAGTGAGACTTTAACCATTTGGCCCTGGTACATAGAGACACAAATTAGAAACAGTGAGACTCTAACCACTAGGCCCTGGTACATAAAGACAGAAGTCGGAGACAGTGAGACTCTAACCACTAGGCCCTGGTACATAGAGACAGGAGTCGGAGACAGTGAGACTCTATCCACTAGGCCCTAGTACATAGAGACACGAGTCGGAGACAGTGAGGCCTCAACCACTAAGCCCTAATACATGGAGACACGAGTCTGACACAGCAAGACTGAACACTGGGCCCTGGTTTATAGAGACATGAGTCAGAGACAGTGAGAGTCTAACCACTAGGCCCTGGTACATTGAGACACGCGTCGGAGACAGCGAGACTCCAACCACTAGGCCTTGGTACATAGAGACACGAGTCGGAAACAGTGAGACTCTAACCACTAGGCCCTGGTACATAGAGACAAGAGTCAGAGACAGTGAGAGTCTAACCACTAGGCCCTGGTACATAGAGACAAGAGTCAGAGACATTTAAAGTCTATCCACTAGGCCCTGGTACATAAAAACACGAGTCGGAGACAGCGAGTCTCCAAACACTAGGCCTTGGTACATAGAGACACGAGTCGGAAATAGTGAGACTCTAACCTCTAGGCCCTGAGACATAAAGACACGAGTCGGAGACAGTGAAACTCTGACCAATAGGCCCTGGTACATAGAGACACGAGTCAGAGAAAGCGAGACTCTAACTACAATTCCCTAGTACACAGATACACGAGTCGGAGACAGTGAGACTCTACCTACTAGGCCCTGATACATAGAGAAACGAGTCGGAGACAGTGAGACTCTACCTACTAGGCCCTGATACAAAGAGACACGAGTCGGAGACAGTGAGACTCTAACCAATAGGCCCTGGTACATAGAGGCACGAGTCAGACACAGCGAGACTAACCACTAGGCCCTGGTACATAGAGGCACGAGTCAGACACAGCGAGACTAACCACTAGGCCTTGGTACATAGAGACACGAGTCAGAAACAGTGAGACTCTAGCCACTAGGCCCTGGTAAATAGAGACACGAGTCGGAAACAGCAAGACTCTAAACACTAGGCCCTGGTACGTAGAGACACGAGTCATAGACAGTGAGACTTTAACCATTTGGCCCTGGTACATAGAGACACAAATTAGAAACAGTGAGACTCTAACCACTAGGCCCTGGTACATAGAGACAGGAGTCGGAGACAGTGAGACTCTATCCACTAGGCCCTAGTACATAGAGACACGAGTCGGAGACAGTGAGGCCTCAACCACTAAGCCCTAATACATAGAGACACGAGTCTGACACAGCAAGACTGAACACTGGGCCCTGGTCCATAGAGACATGAGTCAGAGACAGTGAGAGTCTAACCACTAGGCCCTGGTACATAGAGACACGCGTCGGAGACAGCGAGACTCCAACCACTAGGCCTTGGTACATAGAGACACGAGTCGGAAACAGTGAGACTCTTACCACTAGGCCCTGGTACATAGAGACAAGAGTCAGAGACAGTGAGAGTCTAACCACTAGGTCTGGTACAAAGAAACACGAGTCGGAGACAGTGAGTCTCTACTCACTAGTCCCTGATACATAGAGACACGAGTCGGAGACAGCGAGACTCTAACCACTAGTCCCCGGTACATAGAGACGCGAGTCGAAAACAGCAAGACTCTAAACGCTAGGCCCTGGTACATAGAGACACGAGTCGGAGGCAGTGAAACTCTAACCAACAGGCCCTGGTACATAGAGACACGAGTCAGAGAAAGCGAGACTCTAACCACAATTCCCTGGCACATAGAGACACGAGTCGGAGACAGCGAGACTACCTACTAGGCTCTGATACATAGAGACACGAGTCGGAGACAGCGAGACTCTAACCACTAGGCCCTGGTACTTAGAGACACGAGTCGGAGACCGAGACTCTAACCACTAGTCCCAGGTACATAGAGGCACGAGCCGGAGATAGCGAGACTCTAACCACTAGTCTCTAGTACATAGAGTCATGAGTCGTAGACAGCGAGACTCTAACCACTAGTCCCTTGTACATAGAGACACTAGTCGGAGACAGTGAGACTCAAATCACTAGTCCCTGGTAAATAGAGACACGAGTCGGAGACAGTGAGACCCTATCCACTAGGCCATAGTACATAGAGACCCGAGTCGGAGACAGTGAAACTCTGACCAATAGGCCCTGGTACATAGAGACACGAGTCAGAGAAAGCGAGACTCTAACTACTATTCCCTAGTACATAGATACATGAGTCGGAGACAGTGAGACTCTACCAACTAGGCCCTGATACATAGAGACACGAGTCGGAGACAGCAAGACTAAACACTAGGCCCTGGTACATAGAGACATGAGTCAGAAACAGTGAGAGTCTAACCACTAGGCCCTGGTACATAGAGCCACGCGTCGGAGACAGCGAGACTCCAACCGCTAGGCCTTGGTACATAGAGACACGAGTCGGAAACAGAGAGACTCTATCCACTTGGCCCTGGTACATAGACACATGAATCGGAGACAGTGAGACTCCAACAACTAGGCCCTGGTACATAGAGACACGAGTTGGAGACAACGAGATTCTAACCACAGGATCTGGTACATAGAGACACGAGTCAGTGACAGTGAGATTCTAATCACTAGGCCCTGGTACATAGAGACACGAGTCGGAGACGGTGACACTCTATCCACCAGGCCCTAGTACATAGAGACACGAGTCGGAGACAGTGAGGCCCCAACCACTAAGCCCTAATACATAAAGACACGAGTCTGACACAGCGAGACCAAACACTAGATCTTTGTACAACGAGACAAGAGTCAGAGACAGTAAGAGTCTAAACACTAGGCCCTGGTACATAAAAACACGAGTCGGAGACAGCGAGACTCCAATCACTAGGCCTTGGTACATAGAGACACGAGTCGGAGACAGTGAGACTCTAATCACTAGGCCCTGGTACATAGAGACAAGAGTCCGAGACAGTGAGAGTTTAACCACTAGGCCCTGGTACATAGAGACAAGAGTCAGAGAGAGACAGTGAGAGTCTAACCACTAGGCCCTGGTACATAAAAACACGAGTCGGAGACAGCGAGACTCCAACCACTAGGTCTTGGTACATAGAGACACGAGTCGTAAACAGTGAGACTCTAACCTCTAGGCCCTGGTACATAAAGACACGAGTCGGAAACAGTGAGGCTCTAACCACTATTACCTGGTACATGGAGACGCGAGTCGGAAACAGCAAGACTCTAAACACTATGCCCTGATACATAGAGACACGAGTCGGAGACATCGAGACTCTAACCACAAGGCCCCGGTACACAGAGACACAAGTCAGGGACAATGAGACTCTAACCACTAGGTCTGGTACAAAGAAACACGAGTCGGAAACAGTGAGACTCTACTCACTAGTCCCTGATACATAGAGACACGAGTCGGAGACAGCGAGACTCTAACCACTAGTCCCTGGTACATAGAGACGCGAATCGAAAACAGCACGACTCTAAACACTAGGCCCTGGTACATAGAAATACGAGTCGGAGACAGCGAGATTCTATCCACTACGCCATGGTACATGGAGACTAGGCCCTGGTACACAGAGACACGAGTCGGAGACAGTGAAACTCTAAACAACAGGCCCTGGTACATAGAGACACGAGTCAGAGAAAGCGAGACTCTAACCACTATTCCCTGGCACATAGAGACACGAGTCGGAGACAGTGAGACTCTACCTACTAGGCTCTGATACATAGAGACACGAGTCGGAGACAGCGAGACTCTAACCACTAGGCCCTGGGTCATAGGGACACGAATCGGAGACCGAAACTCAAACCACTAGTCCCTGGTACATAGAGGCACGAGCCGGAGATAGCGAGACTCTAACCACTAGTCTCTGGTACAGAGAGACATGAGTCGTTGACAGCGAGACTCTAACCACTAGTCCCTTTTACATAGAAACACTAGACTGAGATAGTGAGACTCTAATCACTAGTCCCTGGTACATAGAGACACGAGTCGGAGACAGTGAGACTCTATCCACTAGGCCATAGTACATAGAGACACGAGTCGGAGACAGTGAAACTCTGACCAATAGGCCCTGATACATAGAGAAACGAGTCAGAGAAA
The DNA here is from genome assembly GCA_016164225.1 of Gammarus roeselii. Classification (NCBI taxonomy): domain Eukaryota; kingdom Metazoa; phylum Arthropoda; class Malacostraca; order Amphipoda; family Gammaridae; genus Gammarus; species Gammarus roeselii. The sequence continues at coordinate 3,476 of SDVV010041292.1, read as the reverse complement.
GCGAGACTCTAACTACTATTCCCTAGTACATAGAGACACGAGTCGGAGACAGTGAGACTCTATCTACTAGGCCCTGATACAAAGAGACACGAGTCGTAGACAGTGAGACTCTACCTACTAGGCCCTGATACATAGAGACACGAGTCGGAGACAGCGAGACTAAACACTAGGCCCTGGTACATTGCGACATGAGTCAGAGACAGTGAGGGTCTAACCACTAGGCCCTGGTACATAGAGCATCGCGTCGGAGACAGCGAGACTCCAACCACTAGGCCTTGGTACATAGAGGCACGAGTCGGAAACAGTGAGACTCTAACCACTAGGCCCTGGTACATAGAGACTTGAGTCGGAAACAGCAAGACTCTAAACACTAGGCCTTGGTACATAGAGACACGAATCGGAGACAGCGAGATTCTAACCACTAGGCCATGGTACATAGAGATTAGGCCCTGGTACATAGAGACACGAGTCGGAGACAGTGAAAATCTAACTAATAGGCCCTGGTACATAGAGACACGAGTCAGAGAAAGCGAGAATCTCACCACTATTCCCTGGTACATAGAGACACGAGTCGGAGACAGTGAGACTCTACCTACTAGGCCCTGATACAAAGAGACACGAGTCGTTGACAGTGAGACTCTAACTACTAGGCCCTGGTACATAGAGACATGAATCTGAGACAGTGAGACTCCAACAACTAGGCCCTGGTACATAGAGACACGAGTTGGAGACAACGAGATTCTAACCACTAGGCCTTGGTACATAGAGACACGAGTCGGAGACAGCGAGATTCTAATCACTACTCCATGGTACATGGAGACTAGGCCCTGGTACATAGATACACGAGTCGGAGACAGTGAAACTCTAACTAATAGGACCTGGTACATAGAGACACGAGTCAGAGAAAGCGAGACTCTAACCACTATTCCCTGGTACATATAGACACGAGTCGAAGACCGTGAGACTACCTAATAGGCCCTGATACAAAGAGACACGAGTCGGAGACAGTGAGACTATAACCAATAGGCCCTGGTACATAGAGGCACGAGTCAGACACAGCGAGACTAACCACTAGGCCCTGGTACATAGAGGCACGAGTCAGACACAGCGAGACTAACCACTAGGCCTTGGTACATTGAGACACGAGTCACAGACAATGAGACTCTAACCACTAGGCCCTGGTACATAGACAGGAGTCGGAGACAGTGAGACTCTAACCAGTAGGCCCTGGTACATAGAGACACGAGTCGTTGACAGTGAGACTCTAACTACTAGGCCCTGGTACATTGATACATGAATCGGAGACAGTGAGACTCCAACAACTAGGCCCTGGTACATAGAGACACGAGTTGGAGAAAACGAGATTCTAACCACTAGGATCTGGTACATAGAGACACGGGTCAGTGACAGTGAGATTCTAATCACTAGGCCCTGGTACATAGAGGCACGAGTCGGAGACAGTGACACTTTATCCACTAGGCCCTAGTACATTGAGAACCGAGTCGGAGACAGTGAGGCCTCAACCACTTAGCCCTAATACATAAAGACACGAGTCTGACACAGCGAGACTAATCACTAGACCCTGGTACATAGAGACAAGAGTCAGAGACAGTGAGAGTCTAACTACTAGGCCCTGGTACAAAAAGACACGAGTCGGAGACAGCGAGACTCAAACCACTAGGCCTTGGTACATAGAGACACGAGTCGGAGACAGTGAGACACTAATTACTAGGCCCTGGTACATAGAGACATGAGTCAGAGACAGTGAGAGTCTAACCACTAGGCCCTGGTACATAGAGACAAGAGTCAGAGACATTGAAAGTCTATCCACTAGGCCCTCGTACATAAAAACACGAGTCGGAGACAGCGAGTCTCCAAACACTAGGCCTTGGTACATAGAGACACGAGTCGGAAATAGTGAGACTCTAACCTCTAGACCCTGAGACATAAAGTCACTAGTCGGAGACAGTGAAACTCTGACCAATAGGCCCTGGTACATAGAGACACGAGTCAGAGAAAGCGAGACTCTAACTACTATTCCCTAGTACATAGATACACGAGTCGGAGACAGTGAGACTCTACCTACTAGGCCCAGATGCATAGACACGAGTCGGAGACAGCGAGACTAAACACTAGGCCCTGGTACATAGTGACATGCGTCTGAGACAGTGAGAGTCTAACCACTAGGCCCTGGTACATAGAGAAAAGCGTCGGAGACAGCGAGACTCCAACCACTAGGCCTTGGTACATAGAGACACGAGTCGGAGACAGTGAGACTCTACCTACCAGGCCCTAGTACATTGAGACACGAGTCGGAGACAGTGAGGCCTCAACCACTAAGCCCTAATACATAAAGACACGAGTCTGACACAGCGAGACTAAACACTAGACCCTGGTACATAGAGACAAGAGTCAGAGACAGTGAGAGTCTAATACTAGGGCCTGGTACATAAAGACACGAGTCGGAGACAGCGAGACTCCAACCACTAGGCCTTGGTACATAGAGACACGAGTCGGAGACAGTGAGAGTTTAACCACTAGGCCCTGGTTCATAGAGACAAGAGTCAGAGACAGTGAGAGTCTAACCACCTGGCCCTGGTACATAAAAACACGAGTCGGAGACAGCGAGACTCCAACCACTAGGCCTTGGTACATAGAGACACGAGTCGGAAACAGTGAGACTCTAACCTCTAGGCCCTGGTACATAATGACACGAGTCGGAGACAGTGAGACTCGTACCACTATTACCTGGTACATGGAGACGCGAGTCGGAAACAGCATGACTCTAAACACTATGTCCTGATACATAGAAACACGAGTCGGAGACAGCGAGACTCTAACCACTAGGCCCTGGTACACAGAGACACAAGTCGGAGACAATGAGACTCTAACCACTAGGTCTGGTACAAAGAAACACGAGTCGGAGACAGTGAGACTCTACTCACTAGTCCCAGATACATAGAGACACGAGTCGGAGACAGCGAGACTCTAACCACTAGTCCCTGGTACATAGATACGCGAGTCGAAAACAGCAAGACTCTAAACACTAGGCCCTGGTACATAGAGACACGACTCGGAGACAGCGAGATTCTAACCACTACGCCATGGTACATGGAGACAAGGCCCTGGTACATAGAGACACGAGTCGGAGACAGTGAAACTCTAACCAACAGGCCCTGGTACATAGAGACACGAGTCAGAGAAAGCGAGACTCTAAATACTATTCCCTGGCACATAGAGACACGAGTCGGAGACAGTGAGACTACCTACTAGGCTCTGATACATAGAGACACGAGTCGGAGACAGCGAGACTCTAACCACTAGGCCTTGGTACATAGAGACACGAGTCGGAGACCGAGACTCTAACCACTAGTCCCTGGTACATAGAGGCACGAGCCGGAGATAGCGAGACTCTAACCACTAGTCTCTAGTACATAGAGTCATGAGTCGTAGACAGCGAGACTCTAACCACTAGT
>SDVV010041291.1:0-10453 GCA_016164225.1 Gammarus roeselii | reverse complement strand
TCGGCAAGCGTCTCTCCGTAGGGCCCATTCACCAATTTGTTTTATAGCTTGCTGATATCAATCGGCAAGCGTCTCTCCGTAGGGCCCATTCACCAATTGTTTTATAGCTTGCTGATATCAATCGGCAAGCGTCTCTCCGTAGGGCCCTTCACCAATTGTTTTATAGCTTGCTGATATCAATCGGCAAGCGTCTCTCCGTAGGGCCCATTCACCAATTTGTTTTATAGCTTGCTGATATCAATCGGCAAGCGTCTCTCCGTAGAGCCCATTCACCAATTGTTTTATAGCTAGCTGATATCAATCGGCAAGCGTCTCTCCGTAGGGCCCATTCACCAATTGTTTTATAGCTTGCTGATATCAATCGGCAAGCGTCTCTCCGTAGAGCCCATTCACCAATTGTTTTATAGCTAGCTGATATCAATCGGCAAGCGTCTCTCCGTAGGGCCCATCCACCAATTGTTTTATAGCTAGCTGATATCAATCGGCAAGCGTCTCTCCGTAGGGCCCATTCACCAATTGTTTTATAGCTTGCTGATATCAATCGGCAAGCGTCTCTCCGTAGGGCCCATTCACCAATTTGTTTGAACGAATGGCGAAAATTTTGTCGGGGGGCCTCATTGCACTATTCATCCAATGCGCATGCCGATGTCGCGCGCGTAGACGTTGACCTTGGTGTTGGGAAAAGTGTACGGTGCGCGTGATCTATGAAGGCCATGTAGAACACTAACCATTTAATGGAACGCTCTATACTTGCCCCCTTGCCCATGCACCCTTGGTGGCGTCCTCCGCCACGCACGGCACGTACTGTTTTTTCTGCTCACAGTTCGCGCAGATCAGAAACCTTGTTATCTTCCTATTCATTGCTGTTGGTCAGCGACGGCATGTTCGGAGTGTACAGCTGAAGCTTTTCCCTCCCGTCTTTCAAGCAGAGCAGGTCAAAAATTGTTCATAAATCTTGTTCTAATAAACAGATCATTGAGATTCGGCACTTTATACCCCTAAAATTTTTCATTTATAGCTGCATCCGCTTGTGTTGTCGAAAAGGCATCGTCTTCACGCCTACGGTGCATGAAGTCTCGGCCTGTACTGCTTTGCTGTACATTCCGGCATGTTACACGGAGAATCTTTGCACTCCAGCTCAGTGTGTAACACGATGCGCTAAACTTTCCTATTCCCTCATGGCTCTATTCAAGGGAATTGATTTATCTTGCTAAAATTATACATTTTTTGTTGATTGATTGCGAGCAATGTTCCAACTAGTCGTTTTTAGGTTCGCTTGTCTGACAACAGTTGACTTTTGATAAGGTAGCTGCCGGTCTCCAGCAACTTGAGGGTTATATGCTGCATCTTCTAAACCCCCTACGTAGAAATTCTCCATCTAATGTAGTGTTGTATTCTCAGTTGTCGATCACTAGACAGCAAATAATCCGTATGAAAGTAGACTAAATATAATCGGTATGAAAGTAGATGGCGTTACTTGGATTGCAATTGAACATGCTAATGTTAATGATGACGCAGCTTGAAATACATGTTTATTTATCTCCTCATCGTTTTCATTGAGATATACATATCCTACATTGACGAAGGATGAGTTCAGCAGGCCCCGTGCTAGAAGTAATTCAGGGGTCGCCCCTGTGGCCGGCCTAGACGTCCAATTTTTTTCAGCTCCGAAAGCATTTACGACCGAGAATTTTACGCCAAAAAAATTCATGATCGATTTTTTTCGAATCCATTTGTGATGGCACCAAAAGTTGATAGCCCCGAAAGTCGTGCGCACAGCTAATAGGACCGAATGTTTTAGCATTGATTCTTTCGTTCCGAAAGTCGATTGGACCGAATTGCTAAGCGTTAGCCAACCAGTCGTCGTAGAGACGACCTCAAGCACCGTTCGAAGGAGGAGTTCTACTGCAACATATTCTCCTTCAAATGATATCGCACATTGCGTTTAGAAATGCAGTTTTGGCACCGTAAGTTGAATGGATCGAACTGTTGAGCAAATTAACACCGATACTAATTAGATCATCTTTTGCCTGAAATCCAAGATGAAAAAACCCATGCTATACCTGTTGCTGTCGGTACTTGTTTTGTATGGTACTTGTAATCCTTCTGGAGGATTCTGTCAGTTCAAGGGCTTAGTGATGACATAGGTGGCGCAAAAGGTGGTTCTGCGCGCTGGTTGTGCCGCCAGTGGGCACCACTAATTGATTTATCCCAGTTTTGATTCATTAAAATGAGAGTGCAATACGTTGTAGTGCAGCTCTTCCCCTATCGTGACGTTTGGTTGGTCCCTACGACGTCTGATTGGCTAACAACACTAAGCGAGTTGGTCCTATCGACTCGCGGTGATAAACGCTGTCGGCCCTAACTGCAATTCCTCACATTGCTTTTCAGTCTATTAGCTTTCGATTGTAACCAGTCTCTGTCGGTATTGATATTGATGCTTGATGTTCCAGAGTGTAAATTTATTCGGGTGGTCCAGCTATCTGTCCTTCAGCTTGCGGGGAAAATCTGTACCGCGCAATCGTTTCCGGTCCTGAAAACTGTCGTTGCTAAAGAGGCTGTCTCACGCCAATCCCATCCCTACCCTCCACCAATCTGTCCAAACCAGACTCCCGTCTTCTCGCGCTCATTAGTGGTCATGTTACCGCCTCTCGTCCCCTCGCAATATCGTCTCATGCTAATCCATTGTATTCTACTCTAACGGCATTATCCGCATTAAGGCCCCCGCTATACGGGCTCACGCGCGCTTTGTTTGCTCATAACATCTGAGCCGCTCCGGGACAAGGTCGGCCAGATACCCATCAAGGAAGCTGAGCGGGATACCCGTATACCGGCGAATACGTGGTACGGTTACGGTAGAGCCTCTATCGCCAGGGATCATGCTTACTTAGATACTTGAGGGTCATGGTGGTGGGTTTACGACTATAGATCTGAAGAGGTGTGATGGACGATGAATGGGTTAATACACGTGTTTGATAGCCCTGCTATTTTTGTGTGTTACTTTCCTTGCTAAGTGTTTTGCCATTTCGTTAGATGACGGAATAGGTCGATGGAACAGTTCTGACCTCTTTACCTTGATAAGTCGTTATTTCGTGAACCTTATGTCTACAAATGCCGAATATTTGTGATAGTTTAATGTCATTAAATATTCAACTAATATTCGAGGCAAAGTCTCAAAGCAGCGCGGAGTCGAGGCGGCTCGGCTCTGCTCCACTCGTCTGAACAAACACTGCCTCCTTGTGTCCAAGCAAACACTGCCTCCTTATGTCCAAGCAAGCACTGCCTCCTTTCGTCGGAGCAAACACTGCCTTCTTTCGTCGGAGCAAACTCGGAAACAGCCTCCCTCTGTTTGAGCAAACTCTGCCTCCCTCTATTTGAGCAAACTCGGCCTCCCCCCGTCTGAGCAAACTGGGCCTCCCCCTGTCAGAGCAAACTGGGCCTCCCCCCGTCTGAGCTAACTCTGCCTCCCCTCCTCTGAGCAAACTCGGCCTCCCTTCCCATGACTGAAGCTCTCCTCGTTCATGACTTTGTTTTTAGCTAATTTCATTTCGACTGGTTTCGAATATGCTCCTTAATTGGCGTAATGATTGGTTAAAAAGTATGAAGACGTGTCATTGTAATTACTGTCGCTCTATTCTGTCACTAAACGATGCGGAAAAGTTTACCCGGCAAAATGGAAAGAAATAGGGGCACAAATGATGTCAGTCACAATAAAAGTTATATTAAAGTATTCATGGTGTCTATCTTTGGTGGTATTCGTTGACAGCCTTTAGTTGCGGTTCCTCTGTTCTGTATTGATTGCTTAGACTACTGATTGGAGGTAAAAAAACAGATGAAAATCCCGTGCGGAACTCGCTTTGGTCCATGCATTGAGGAGGCCGCGAAGCTGCAGCAGAGCGACGGAGGCTGCTCGACTACCATCACTACAGTGTAAGCGAGGGCACATGAGGCTGTTTCAGAAGCTCTGTGACTATCATATTCTGTATTATGGTACTTTATTATAAATTTTTCTCCAATATAACTATATACCACCGCGTCGTTTTTGTGAAATTACTATTGTGTACTTTTCTCGAACTGGATGTGCTTGTGAAAGTGTGCATGCGCACACCTGCGTGTGCGTGCTCTGTTTGTTGCCCTGGAGCGTGTGCGTGCTCTGTTTGTTGCCCGGGAGCGTGTGCGTGCGCTGTTTGTTGCCCGGGAGCGTGTGCGTGCGCTGTTTATTGCCTGGGAGCGTGTGCGTGCGCTGTTTGTTGCCCGGAAGCGTGCGTGCGCAGTTTGTTTTCCCGGGAGCGTGTGCTCTTTATTGCCCAGGAAGTGCAGTACGTGATACGTATATATGGGCTTGTTGTAACATTCTGCTAATGTCTCTTCGAGCGATGATTTGATTGATTCTCGTCAGTACAATAAATGCAGCTCAGGATTGAAAAGTAATTGGCAAGTATTCGTATGTGTTAGTCAGTGGTCGGCAAGAGGAAATGTGTTGATCTGTAATCATTTAGCGGTAGCTGCGCTGTGTCCCTCAATCATTCTACAGCCCACTATAAGAAGGTTTGAGTGCCGTCACCCGGACCTGATGTCGACCCTCAGCTGAACCACTTTGCTACGGTAGCATACGGTGTCTGTATTCATCGTGGCAATGCCAATTCCGATATCCATTTTTTATTTGTTCGACTCTCATTAGATTCCCTGCTATTGTGAAATTTGCAGTATCTGCATTTCCTGCTACTGCCAAAGCCCTTTGCTTCCAATGGACATGTTTTTTATTCACGAATACTGTCCTCCTCCCATTCCATCCGATCCAGCAGATATCAAACCATTCCCCTTATCCAGCATGTAGCAATGTATGAGCAAACACGCATGGCAGCTTTGGCCCCGCTCTGTAATTGGTAACTTGTCAAAATGTAGTCATCCAATATGTATGGTATCAAATACTGCTGGTTCCAATTGCCGCTGCAATATGGCTGACCGCGGGGGGCTTGTTTTTTGGTCGGGACATTCAAACGACATGCGGTCGGCCACTAATGGCGTAGATGCATCACAATTGCCAGCCTCGGATGGCTCTCTTGAATACGGTGCACTGGAATGCAAACGAACCCGTTGGGTTGGATGTGCTCCCATGGAGGGGAGTGTTTCGCATCTGTATCTGTTCTAATGTGTTGCAGAGCGATACGAGTAGCGGGGTCGTTCATCAAACGGTTCGCTGAGTAATAAGAACAACATTGTTTCTGATTGGGAACCGGCATGGTCCGCGTTCATTATTTTTTTGCAGGAAGAAACTGGGTATATTGTTGAATTGGTTTGTCCAATCTAATGATGGTCAGCCCTCAGTGATGTCTCTGCGGAATTGGTATAGGCGGTATAAGCATGCTTTACTTTCATCTACGGCGTTTTCTATGGTGTTCTCTGTTTGTAGCACGAGTGATCGCCTACTTGCTGTCATCTGTTGCTACCCTTGGTGCTTTGATGAAATAAGCTCGTATAGTTCAAATAACACCTTTCTTCCAGCATCGTGTGTTGTGAGATCAAATTGTTCACTAGTGTAAGAAGACAACATCTGGCCTTTTGGATCAAACTGTGTTGCCTTGTGGGGCAGCTCGGTTGATTTGTATCAAACAGCGTGAGCAACAACTAATTACTTCTTCACTTGTGATACTCAAAAACATGAAAAAAATGTTAGGAATGAGCATTGCTGGCAGAATGTCTATCCGAGTCTACACACTCCTATCGAGGGTGTTTCCAGTTGCCGCCGCCTATTTATCGTATCATATCATGGATATGGCATGGGGCGCTCGTTCTCCCCTGAGAGGAGGGCAATATCCCGGCCTGTTATTTGCTCGTTGCCTTGTTATTGGCGGCTGGTTAATGAGGTGCAGTAACCCTGCACGCTCTGTTGTTATCGCGGTTTCGGGAGCAGCGGGTGACTATTGGCTTCAGCCAAATATGGACCCACCTCCACACCATCTCCCAATGCACCCAACACGGGTCGGCGCGGGCGTGAACACAATCTTGGCTAGGTGCTTGTTGATTACGTGTACGTTAGATGGGTTAGGTAGAAATACAACCTATCAAACCTAATGCAAGCTTGTATCTGCTCCGTATCCTTGGAATGACACGCAGAATAGGCCACATGTACAGAGTTGCAAACCTTTGAATAATGGCAGCCTGATATTGAGCATTCATATTCTATTAATTTACATCCATAATTCTGTCGCACTCCTAATGCAAAGGCTATGATGTGGCAACTATTTTTGGTCGTGTTTGCACATATGCTCTGCCTGTTGATGTGATGAAATTGTGTTTTTCACAGGACGATGAGTGCCATATGTATAATTCAATTAACTATCGGACCCCAATTCCGTTTTATCACTAAGACAATGCGCGAAGGCATAAACTTTTATGAAGTAAGCAGGACGCACAATGCATCATTTGAAAGCTTCTGTATAGTACTTTTCTTTTAATATGTTCAACATGACATTTATAAAAAAGCTTATGCATTGCTTAAACATCGGCAGTTATGTAGTAGCTATGTAGTAATCATGGCAATCGTATGCAGCGTTTTTTCCTCATCCGTATATTGAGAGTTGTAATTTTTTTCGAAATCAGAAAACCAACAAAATCATTGACGTTCGCCAGTCTCCCTTCCCACAGTTTTGAAGTTATAATGACATGAAATACGTCCCCTGAGAGCTCTTGTGGACTACGTTCTAAATAGATTTATGTTGAAAGAAACAACTACGGTCCGTTTCTCTGTTCGACAGCCAAGTTTCGTTTCGAGGTCACAATATTTTCATTGGCCTTAGTACATTGCATTGAGTTGGCCATCAACCGCCTGACTAGCCTCGTCAACAACACAAGCCTTGGTGTTCTCACTTGCCTCTGTGTCTTATATTTGCCAATCGTGTTACTGCCTGCTTTTATGCTACTCCCAACTTGGCCCTTGTTCTCCTTTTTAAACGATTATCGAGCAGGTGCATTGTCCTTTATATACCAATAGGCGTGGCTGATTCCGTCTCTGAACCTCTCTTCTTGTTAGCTTCATCATTACGTAACGGGAACACTCTTGCTGGATTATATTCGCCTTCTTCAAACTTCATATCACTTTTTTTTAGGAATAACTGCAAAGTCCATTTTCATTTGGGTTCCCTTTTTACCCATGTCCAGTCGTGTTTCTTGTCCAGTCGTGTTTCTTGTCCAGTCGTGTTTCTTGTCCAGTCGTGTTTCTTGTCCAGTCGTGTTTCTTGTCCAGTCGTGTTTCTTGTCCAGTCGTGTTTCTTGTCCAGTCGTGTTTCTTGTCCAGTCGTGTTCCTTTTCATGCAGTAGCTAATTTTATGCCTGTGGCGAGTGAAGACTCAATAGCAACATAATTGGGGTACATTACCAAATTAGCCCTACACACCAAAGCTACTTACAATTTTTTTAACTAATCTATTTTCTGAAAGTGTCAAGAGATCCTCTCAAATTTCAGTGAGCGCCTTTATGATATCGTGAAGACGAATAAAATTTACGAGTTGAAGCCAAGCCCCTCTCCTCGTTATTTTGAGAGGTGCTTGGCTTTAACTCGTGGCACTTCCTCCACGTATTTCCACAAATGCAGATTCAGCATCATTTAGCTCAACTATCCTCTTGTACACTCGGTCAAAATGAACCATGACGTTGAAATGATCTAGCCATAGAGCCAGCAGACAGTGAACTGGCGGACATTGTCATGCCTCTCACCGCGTGCCGTGATTGTTGTCTGCTCAGCGTCGATAGGTTGCCGTGGTAGCGGCGGCAGCGTCAGGTGGCTGATCGCTGCCCCACGGTGGCGATCCATGCTCTTTAACGTCCCTGCAGCAGCCCTGCTAGTTATCTGCGTGGCTTCCTCTCACACTGGTATGGTCGTGCCATTTTGCCGCTGCACTGCGACACTCTTGGCACATGCGCATCTAAATCGTTGGTTAATGAAACGGCTATTGTCATTTTGCAACACAAGCATGCAATTAATTTACATTTGAAATTTTGTTTGGGTTGCTGTCTAAGGGCCTCGTGGGGTATTTTTTTCATTTTCAATGCCGGTGTGCAACTTTGAAAACCACCATTCGTTGCCTCTCCCGTTCGGGCCTCCTTTCCGTTGTGCCCTTCGCATTCAAATGGCGGACGAGCCGCAGCCTCTTGATGTGTACCGGCCGCCAGCTCGTCTCTGTCGAGATTGAATTACCGCTCTGTGTGCCATTTATTGCGGCCGTACCGACAAGTGCCAGGACCTTCTTCTCCTGGTCTGTTGTTGATCTTTCCTAGATGGACCATTCACTGCTCGAGCGTCACAGTCAGTCTTACAGCATTAGAAACATGAAAACACAACCCAGTATGAAAAAAGTACTTGCAAGTATCGTGACCAGCTGGTATTATTTCATTTGTGTTTTATCGTCGGGCGATGCACGATCGCTGTATAAATAACGGCTAATAATAACTGGATCTTTTGCGACTGATGGTCGTCGTTATAATATGATGAAATGCAGTGAAACAGGTTTAGAGTTATACATATTCGGTGGCCGAGTGGGTAGCGTGTCGGCCTCTCTCGTCACAAGACTTCCATTAAGAGCTGAAGGTTGTAAGTACGTGCCTTTCTGACCCCGAGTGAAACATTCTGGCCGGTGTCTTACACGGTCAAAGGCCAGCCCATATACGCCGTGGGTAGCAAAGAAGCCGTCAGGTGGCAGCAACGCCGTAACTCGCTATTTAAGTAAATTAACGAAAAAAGGTGGTAGCAGCAACACCTGAATGTGTTGGGACAATCCGTCCGATTACTGAGGTTATGGGCTTATGCAAGTACTGGATTGCATTCGCATCATAATGTTGGATGGTTTTGCATCGTTTCCACTTCTTTTTACGTTGATTTACACACCATTTTGAATGCGCAGCACGCAATATTATGATGATTCCACAGGGGCCTTATGTGCACGATTTTCCTCCGGCGCGGAGTGAATGCCGGAGCTCGAACACCGAACCTGCTGCATAAGGGCTAGCACTGCGTTTGGTTACGCTAACTACACGGCCACCGAAGCTTTATAAATTAGAAATCAACCTTTTTACCTCAGAGAGAACGCATTGGCTGGTTTCCCTCTTCCGTTGTACATTATACCTCTTATTTACCAAATTAAGAGCACATGCTGATTTGTTCCTGTCCGTTAATAACTAGTTTGTTTCTTCAATGTCCTATGGAGCTGTTCCCCGTGTGCGGTGTTTGTTCTGCTTGATGCTCTGCTTGATGTTCTGCTTTGGGTGAACTTTGATCCACTGTGGTGGCCAAAAAAATAATGCAATTAACCAGTTACCGGAGCAAGAAATTTTTCAACTGACGATCTGCAATTCAATTCTGGCACTTCCCGAGAGACTATTTCAAGCGACAACCTTCATTGTTTCAGCAGTATTATGATCCCTGCTGCTCTTAATCCCACTCCACGAGGCTTGTACAAGGAACATTGCGCCGATGCTTGTGTTGACAACCCTACTGTCATACTTATACCCACAACATTTCTGTGATGCTTGCACCAGCAATCCTGCAGCGATTCTTATACCGAAAACCTTGCAGTGATGCTTGTACCGGCAACCTTGCAGGGATGTTTGCAGCGGCAGCCTTGCAGTGATGCTTGTACCGGCAACTTCGTAGTGATGCTTGTGCTGGCCACCTCGTGGTGATGCTTGTGCACGCAACATTGCAGTGATGCGTTGCTCTGAATGGTGAAGGGCAATGACGTGGGATGAATTTTTCCTCAGTTCCTCTCTTGTAACCGCTCTCCATCACTCTCCTTGGTTCCTGCTGCTCGCTGTTCCTCTCTGGTAACCGCTCTCTATCACTCCCCTTGGTTCCGGCTGCTCGCTGTTTCTCTTGTAGCCGCTCTTTATCACTCTCCTTGGTTCCGGCTGCTCGCTGTTCCTCTCTGGTAACCGCTATCTACCACTCCCCTTTGTGGCGGCTGCTCGCTGATCCTCTCTGGTAACCGCTCTCCATCACTCTCCTTGGTTCCGGCTGCTCGCTGTTCCTCTCTGGTAACCGCTCTCCATCACTCTTCTTTGTGCCGCCTGGTCGCTGTTCCTCTTTTGTAGCCGACCTCCATCACTCTTCTTTGTGCCGCCTGGTCGCTGTTCCTCTTTTGTAGCCGACCTACATCACTCTTCTTTGTGCCGTCTGGTCGCTGTTCCTCTTCTGTAGCCGACCTCCATCACTCTTCTTTGTGCCGCCTGGTCGCTGTTCCTCTTTTCTAGCCGACCTCCATCCCTCTTCTTTGTGCCGCCTGGTCGCTGTTCCTCTTTTGTAGCCGACCTCCATCACTCATCTTTGTGTAGCCTAGTCGCTGTTCCTCTTTTGTAGCCGACCTCCATCACTCTTCTTTGTGCCGCCTGGTCGCTGTTCCTCTTTTGTAGCCGACCTCCATCACTCTTCTTTGTGCCGCCTGGTCGCTGTTCCTCTTTT